>CAUYRT010069893.1:0-40170 GCA_963574885.1 Lepilemur ruficaudatus
TTTTTTTGAGACAGAGTCTCACTCTGTTGCCAGGGCTAGAGTGAGTGCCGTGGCGTCAGCCTAGCTCACAGCAACCTCAGACTCCTGGGCTCAAGCAATCCTTCTGCCTCAGCCTCCCAAGTGGCTGGGACTACAGGCATGCGCCACCATGCCCGGCTAATTTTTTCTATATATTTTTAGTTGGTCAATTAATTTCTTTCTATTTTTAGTAGAGACGGGGTCTCGTTCTTGCTCAGGCTGGTTTCAAACTCCTGACCTTGAGTGATCCGCCCACCTCTGCCTCCCAAAGTGCTAGGATTACAGGCGTGAGCCACCGCGCCAGGCCTGCTATTCAGATTTATTATTTCCTTTTCATGTACTAAATATGTTGCATCCTGGTTTTTGTTTTTTCAATTCACAATACCACATGGAACTCCTTCATGTCACCTGGTATAGCCCTAATTCATCCTTTGTAATGGCTGTATAATATTTGTGTTGTGGCTATACCATTATTTTTTCAACCATTCTCTCATTGACAGGCTTTCACTGGGCATCCAGTTTTTTACAACTACAAGCAATACTGCAATAAAACATCCTTTTATATATGTCCTCACTTACTACCACTTTCATTCCTATGGAATAGATTCCCAGGAGTGGGCTTCCTGGGGAAATGGAATAATATTAACAGATATTACCAGATTTTTTTTAATGTAATACTTCAGTGTCCCCAGGCAATGTGCAAGGATACTCTTTAATCTAATGTCCACTCACTATAAGTAAGAGAGCTTTTGTAAATTTTTTTGCCAGATTATGAGTGTAACATGATGTCCCATTGCTTCAATCTCTGGAGCCAGGCTGTCTGGATTTAAATTCTGGCTCTGCCACAAGCTATGTACCTTGGACAAATTAACCTTGAAGCATTTGAGTTTCCTTATCAGTAAATAGAAGGTAATAATAATACCTGCCTCAACATTGTTGGAAGGATTAAGTGAGTTAACAGATATAAAGTGCTTAGGACAGTATCTGGCTCATTGTGAGTGCTTAGCATTATTTTCCATCTGTTGTAACTTTCTTTTCCAGCCTAGAGCTTCATGGTACATCCCATCAATTCCTCTATTGCCAGCACCTCAGCATCCTGAGTCCCCTGTTCTTTTACTACTCCCACCACTGCAAAGACCACTCTCCTCTCCTTTTACCCGGGCTACTAGATGCAGTCTTGCAAACAGTGCCATTAGGAATTCAAGCTTTCTCTCCTCAGATGGATCCTGAGCACTAATCAGAAATCTCTCCCTGTGTCTCTAAGTCAATTTCCCCTCACCTCCCTAAAGCAGGTATTCTAAGCAGTCACTACACTTCCTGATTCCCTACCTCACAAACCTTTTAGCAGACAGCTTTGAATCCCTCACCTATAACATAGGGGTAGACCCAACAGAATGATTTCTGTCACACGCATTTCTGTGTACAGAGTCTGGAAAGATGAAATACCCTTTTGCAGCCAGGGTTTTGGATGTGATTTGGGTTTGGTCAATTAGAGGCACTTATGTATCAGAGTGCATCATGCATGCCCTCATGGAGAAAAATAATTATTTTAAATTGCTTTCTAATATAGTGTTTCAATTACGTAAACCTAGTGGAATATACCCTAAGGACAAAACACCCTAAAAAAAAATCTTAAACTGCTATCAGTAGTCTTAATAATATTAGTATTGCTATTTACACACACACACACACACACACACAAACACACACATGGGATAAGGCAAATTAATAATTATATTAATGTTAGGAATCAGGATTTTCCACAAAAGATTTTTAAAAGGTGCTAGTATAAAATCAAATAAAGTATAAATCCTTTAATCATAAATTTGAATTGGAAATATCAGTATGAACTCATGATCTAGGGTTTTTCTCAAGAAAAATTTGCATTTCTTGGCTTTGTACACTGAAAAAAAACTTAGATACAAGAGTAATTCAGCAGCAGTGAACACACTAGTACAAAAATGTTGGCATCTAAATATCATTTTCCACCTAAAGGAAATAGGGCTACTTGGAGAAATGTCTGACACTAAAAGGTAGGAAGTGTACCAAATGAGCAAAGAAGCCACCAGTGACTATTGGGGTTGTGTCAAAAGGACATAGCCACCAACCTGTAAGTGCTCCCACTGGTTTAAGATGAGGTAATTCGAGTATCAAAATGAATAAGTATTGGCCAGGCGCAGTGGCTCACGCCTGTAATCCTAGCACTCTGGGAGGCCGAGGCGGGCAGGTCGCTCAAAGTCAGGAGTTCGATACCAGCCTGAGTAAGAGCGAGACCCCGTCTCTACTAAAAATAGAAAGAAATTAATTGACCAACTAAAAATATATAGAAAAAATTAGCTGGGCATGGTGGTGCATGCCTGTAGTCCCAGCTACTCAGGAGGTTGAGGCAGGAGGATCGCCTGAGCCCAGGAGTTTGAGGTTGCTGTGAGCTAGGCTGACGCCGTGGCACTCTAGCCTGGGCAACAGAGTGAGACTCTGTCTCAAAAAAAAAAAAAATGAATAAGTATTGCAATTGATTAACATTAATTGTTTTAAATTCACAAGTCATAATGATGCTTTAACAATGTAACAAAAACCCAGAAAGCTCACTGATCATCACTGGAGGTTGTTGCAAGATCAACAATTCATTGTTCTGAAAATAGGTTTTTTAAAGGAAATAAAGAACCAAACATTTATCCAGTCTTTCTTATGTATGAACAGAATTTCCAGGTCATCAAATAGTTGGTAAAGAACATTCTTTTTTTTAGAAAAATTCCAGCTAATATGCAGAATAAATGATAGAATATCAGGCTGGGTGGGGTGGCTCACGCCTGTAATCCTAGCACTCTGGGAGGCCGAGGCGGGCGGATTGCTCAAGGTCAGGAGTTCAAAACCAGACTGAGCAAGAGCGAGACCCCATCTCTACTATAAATAGAAAGAAATTAATTGGCCAACTAAAAATCTATAGAAAAAATTAGCTGGGCATTGTGGCACATGCCTGTAGTCCCAGCTACTCGGGAGGCTGAGGCAGTAGGATCGCTTGAGCCCAGGAGTTTGAGGTTGCTGTGAGCTAGGCTGATGTCACGGCACTCACTCTAGCCCAGGCGACAGAGTGAGACTCTGTCTCAAAAAAAAAAAAAAAAGATAGAATATCACCATTTTTCAGGCCCTAATAAAATAATGGATGTCAGTGATAATCATCAGTGGCTGGCAAAACCATTAGGTAAAAGCTTGACAGCAAACTCTATAATAGATGAAGCAGGCTGATTTTGC
Organism: Lepilemur ruficaudatus; assembly: GCA_963574885.1. NCBI lineage: Eukaryota > Metazoa > Chordata > Mammalia > Primates > Lepilemuridae > Lepilemur > Lepilemur ruficaudatus. Next base: position 3,271 of record CAUYRT010069893.1, read on the forward strand.
TGATCGATTTTAGTATCACTACAAGTGAGACAACACACATTACCTCTTGATGTGATATGATGTGTACACAGGGGAAGTACACAGAATTGTTTATTAAATGTTTTTGCCTATAAAAACCCTTAATCTAGTAAAGCCTCTATGTCTAACTATCCATTTTCAGGAAACAGGGAATAGAGAATGAGTTAAATGATACCCTGTAGAAGCAATCAATTAAATACAAAATGTAAGAAATTTTACAGGACAAATGATCCAGTTTTTCCAGTAAATCAATGGTATAGGGGGCTGTTATAGAATTTAAAAACTTTAAGGCCAGGCACAGTGGCTCAAGCCTGTAAGCCTAGCACTTTGGGAGGCCAAGGTGGGAGGATGGCTTGAGGCCAGGAGTTTGAGACCAGTCTGAGAGCAACATAGTGAGATTCTAACAAAAAAAAAAAAAATAGAAAAATTAGCCGAGCATGGTGGTGCACACCTGTAGTCCCAGCTACCTGGGAGGCTGAGGTGGGAGGCTTGCTTGAGCCCAGGAGTTTGAGGTTACACTGAACTATGATCGCACCACTGCAATCTAACCCAGGCAACAGATGGAGATCTTGTCTCAAAAAAAAAAAAAAAAAAAGAACTTAAGAGATATAATAACAAAATACAATATATTAACCTTGCTTGTATCTTGATGTGAACAAACTAGGTGAAAATGGTATCTTTGTGAGTATTGGGAAACTTTGAATATAGCCTGAGATAATACTAAAGAATTGTTCATTTTTAAGGTGTAATAGTGGTATGGTGTCTATATTATTTCAGTGCATTTACTAGGTAGAGATGTTTACTGAAACATTCATGGATGAAATGATATGGTCTGGATTTTGCTTTAAAATATTCCAACAAAAAAAGTGTTGGAATAGTGGATGAATGGAACCAGATTGGCAAAGTGTTAATTGTAGAAGCTGAGTGATGAGTACACAGGGGTTTATTATACTGTCATTTCTCCTTTTGTGTGTGTTTAAAATTTTCCATAATAAGTTTTTTAAAAAATAAGTGTTCTTTAAAGATAAGGAAAGACCAAGAAACCATCACAGATGGGAGGAGACTAAGGAGATATGATGACTAAATGCAGTGTGGTATCTTGGGTCAGATTTTGAAAGAGAAAAGGGAAATATCCAAATAAAGTCTGTAGTTTCGTTAAAAGTATTACATCAATGTTATTAATAATTTCTTGGTTTAATACATGTATCATGAATATAAGATGTTAACATTAAAGAAACCTATGTGAAGGGTATACCGGAATACTCTGTACTATCTTTGCATCTCTTCTGTAAATCTAAAATTTTTTTTAATGTTAAAAATAAAAAAATAGGCTGTCGTGGTGGCTCACGCCTGTAATCCTAGCACTCTGGGAGGCTGAGGCGGGCAGATCATTTGAGCTCAGGGGTTTGAGACCAGCCTGAGCAAGAGTCAGACCCCGTCTCTACTGAAAAAATGGAAAGAAATTAGCTGGACAACTAAAAATATATATATAAAAAATTAGCTGGGCATGGTGGCGCATGCCTGTAGTCCCAGCTACTCAGGAGGCTGAGGCAGGAGGATCGCTTGAGCCCAGGAGTTTGAGGTTGCTGTGAGGTAGGCTGACGCCACGGCACTCTAGCCCGGGCAACAGAGTGAGACTCTGTCTCAAAAAAAAAAAATCTTTATCTTATTTCTTTCTTAAGCTAGTATATCTCTATTTAAGCTCCTGATTTACAGATTTTCTTTTTATCAAGCTTTTTTTGCATTCCGTATAAATCTTTGTTATGATTTTCATTTTTTTCCATGGCAAAGTATTTCTGATGTGTGTTCTTTGGCCTTCTGTTGGCCATGTTCCTTTATTCTTGAGAATATTTTTGTATAGTTCCTATGTCAGCTTCTTTTTATTATTACTAATATTTCAATTATAATTGATTTGCCTAGACCAGCTCTTTGGAATGCAGAAGGGACCAAGGTGAGCCCTGAAGCAGCAAAATGTTTCCTTGGTTCAGAATGTGGAGCCTCTCAAGGTACGAGATAATGTGAGAGTGTATTGGTTTAGTCTTTTCTTCTCCCCAACCAATAATGGTAGACAGGTGCCAGTCTGGTCACCAATCTCAGTGTCCTTTTTCCCCTGTCATGGCAGTAGACTGCTTCTTGCAAAGATGGCTTACCATCAATTCATGGCCTAGCCCACTTCTGCTACTGCTTCTTCAGCCAAAAAAATTCCTGAACTAATAAGGGAATACAGCAAGATTGCAGGATACAAGATCAACACACAATATTTCTATATACTAACAATTTGGTGATCAAGTTTCTATGTAATAGCAACTTGGAACCCAAAATTTATTAAAATACCATTTACATAGCTCTAAAAAATGAAATATCTAGGTATAAATCTAACAAATCATGCATAGGATCTATATGCTAAAAACTATAAAAAACTGATAGAATAAGTCAAAGACATAAATAAATGGTAAGACATACTGTCTTCATGAACTGGAGGACTCAACATAGAAAAGACATCAATTCCCCCAAATGATCTGTAGATGTAACACAATTCCAATCAAAATCCCAGCAGAATTTTTTTTAGATATAAACAAACTGATTCTAAAATGTATGTGGAAAGGCAAAGGAACTGGAATAGTGAAAATAATTCTTAAAAAGAAGAATAAAGTTGGAGGAAACATGCTACTTGATTTTAAGACTTACTATATAGCTATAGTAATCAAAACTATGTGATATGTTGCAGTGGGATAGACATGTAGATTAATAGATACATAGATTGATGGGGCAAAAATAGCCCAAAAATAGATCCACAGAAATATGTACAACTGATTTTTGACAAAGGTGCAAAAGAAATTCAACGTGGTGCCAAAGCAATTGTACATCCTTAGGGGAAAAATAATCTCAACCTAAACTTTGCCTCTCACACAAAACTTAACTCAAAATGGAACTACAGTGCTCAAATGGTGGTGGTGTCCACCAGGGATTTGGGGGTTGGGGGGATAGACCCACAGTTGAGGGATGTGGAGAGCATTGTGATGGGGAGGGGCATGCTTGAAATGTAGCTGGGAATGGGAATTAGGGGACTTAATAGGGGGAAGGAAATCTTCTAAAACTGATTTATGTGAATAGCTGTACAGCTTGGTAAATTTACTAAAAATCACTTAATTGTTCACTTAAAATGGAGTAATGGCATGCAATGTAAATTACACTTCAATAAATTTGTCAAAAAAAAATGGAACATGGACTTAAATGTAAAACAAAACTATAAAACTTTGAGGAAAAAGTAGGAGAAAATCTTCAGAACCTAGAGCTAGGAAAATAATTTTTAGACTTAACAACAAATGCATAATCCATAAAAGGAAAAACTGATAAATTGGACCTCATCAAAATTTTTTAAATTTTCTCTATGAAAGAGCCTGTCAAGAAGATAAAAAGATAAAAAGACAAGTTCTAACCTAGGAGAAAGTATTTGCAAACACCATATCTGATAAAAGATTCATATCTAGAACATATAAAGAACTCTCAATACTCAAAAGTAAAAAACAAAAATCAGTTAGAAAACGGGCAAAAGACAGAAACACATGTTCACCAAAGAAGATATATAGATTGCAGATAGTCCTATGAAAAGACGTTCAATATCATTAGCTATTAGGGAAATGCAAAACAAAATTCCAGTGAGATACTACCATACACCTATTAAAATGTCTACAAAAAAACAAAGCAAACAAGCACTGACAATACCAAATGCTGTCAAGGATGTAGAGCAACTGGATGTCTTACACACTGCTGGTAGGAATGCAAAATGGTACAGCCACTCTGGGAAACTATGCGGCAGTTTCTTATAAAGTTAAACATATACTTACCATATGTCTTAATAATACCACTTCTAGGTATTTACCCTAGAGCAGGGGTCACAAAACTAAGGCAAGCAGGCCAAATCAGGCCAATGATCTGCTTTTGTATAAATAACCTGCAGGCTAAGAATGCTTTTTACGTTTTTAAAGGATTGTTTTTTTAAAAAAAGTATGTGACAAGAGACCATATATGGCCCACAAAGCCTAAAATGTTTACTATCTGGCCCTTTACAGAAAAAGTTTTCCAACCTCTGCCCTAGAAAAATGAAAATTTATGTTCACACAAACAAGGCCAGGCATGGTGACTCATGCCTGTAATCCCAGCACTTTGGGAGGCCAAGGCAGGAGGATTGCTTAAGCCCAGGAGTTTGTGAGCAGCCTGAGCAACATAGCAAGACCCAGTCTCTACAGAAAATAAGAAAAATTAGCCGAGCATGGTGGTGTATGTCTGTAATCCTAACTGCTTGGAAGGTTAAGGTAGGAAGAATTGCTTTAACCCAGGAGTTTGAGGCTGCAGTGAGCTATGACGACGCCACTGCACTCTATCTTAGGCAAAACAAAACAAAACAAAAAACAAACAAACAACAAAAAAAAACCTGTACATGAATTTTTATATCCCCTTTATTGCTTTTGTCCAAAACTGGAAGCAACCCAAATGTCCTTCAGTTGGTGAATGGATAAACAAACTCCGTGTGATATATCCATAATAATGGAATCTACTCAGCAATAAAAAGGAATAAACTGTCGATACACACAACAACTTAGATGACTCTCAGAGGCATTATGTTGAGCAAAAGAAGCCAGTCTCAAAAGGGTACATACTATATAATTCTACTTATATGATATTCTCAAAAATACAAAATTTAAAGACAGAACCAGATCAATGGTGTTTAAGGTAAGTGGATGTGACCATGAAGAGGTAGCAGGAGAGAGTTTTTTGTGGTGATGGAATTGCTCAATATCCTTATTGTGCTGGTAGTCACACAAATATATATATGGTTTAAAATTCATAGAATTGTACACCAAAGAAAAAAGTCTATTTTACTATATGATAATTTTAAAAGTAAAATAATAAAAGAAGATTTGAAATAGCCAAATATTTGCCAATGCATAGCTTACTTTGAAATGGCTCATGAAAGAAAATGAAATTTTTAATTGAGCTAACAGTAGTAATAATAACAGAACAAAGGCAAGAATGCTGGTGCCATGCCAGGTAAAGTTTAGGCTGGTTATTAACCTCTGTCATCTTGTTGCCCATTACTGTAGAGTTTATATTATAGAATGTTGCTTATGCCAGCACAAGGAGATGCTGCAGAGGTTAGATGGTAAATGTCATGGATCTAGAGGTAGATGATGGATCATCAGACATGCCATAAATAGTGTTCTTCTGTAGTATCAATGCCTCTGGAATGGCATACTAATTAAGCCATTTTGAACTTCACTGAGAATTTGGGACAGGTTAGATCAGCGGACTACAAGCCACTCATTCCCAAAGAAGATAAATAATATTTTCAATTTTCATAGCCAGTGCTATCGCTGCAGAGCAATAAGAGGCTTAGCATTCATGGGCAGGTGCCACAGGGAGTCGGGTTTCTCTCAAGGGAGCCTATCATGGGCCTCACAAACTCAGGTACTTGTGTTAATGGAGCCCTGTGGTAATGAGCACTCTGATATTACTTCCAGATGGCGATGGTGATGGAGAATAAATCTAATGCCTATTCATCCAATATTCTGATTTTTCAGGGGAGGGAGAGTACTTCCTGAGGTACTGGCTTCTCTTTTACCTGTCTCAGAGCACTGACCCAGCATATCCTAGATGCCTAGGGGCTGCTGATAACAAAAAAGAGCTAGGCAGTGTGCTGTTGCTCTAGAGGATCCCACCCTCCAGTACAATAGACAGAGGCCAATACAGCTAGGCATCCTCTCCTAAGGGGGAAAGAGAAGAGTGGAGTATGTGTTCAACATTACGCTTTTTCATGGGCTGCCCGAAGGACTGGTTTTTGTCTCACCTGTCTCAGAGTGCTGACAGGACATGGCATACTCTAGATGCCTGGGAGCTACTGAGAACAAAAAAGAGCTGAGTGGCATGCTGCTGCTCCAGAGGATCCACAATACAGCAGACAGAGGCTAAACCGCTCAATGGTTTCTCCTTCTGTGGGGAAAGGGAAGAGTGGACCATATGTCCAATGTTCCAGCTTTTCAGGAAGCTACCAAAGGGCCTGGTTTCTGTTTGCCTGTCTCAGAGCATGGACAGGACTCAGCATACTCTAGATGCCTAGGGACTGCCAAGAACAAAAATGAGTAGTGTGGCATGCTGCTGCTCCAGAGGGCCCATGGTACAGCAGAAATACACCAGACAGAATGAGAGATTACAAGCTCCTGAATAAAAATCACCAAATCACTCTAATTAAGAATCTACATGCATAATCCAGAGAAGACACATTCACAGATAATGTTTGAGAGTTTCCCAGAATCTCTAGCCAGGCTGAATGGTGAAGGTCTTTCCCTGTATGAAATCAGTCCCAGAAAGACTAGGAGAGGTGGCTGTTCCTTAAATGCATGGATATCAGCACAAAGTTATAAGGAACACAGAGAAAGAGGAAAATACCCCCATCAAAGGAACAAAATAAATCTCCAGAAACCAATGCTAAAGAAACAAAATTATATAAATTACCTGACAAAGAATTCAAAATAACCATCGTTACGATGCTCAGCAGCTCAGGAAAATAATGCATGAAGAAAATGAGAATTTCAACAAAGAGATAGAAAGTATAAAAAAAGAACCAAACAGAAATTTTGGAGCTGAAGAATACAAATACTGAAGTGGAAAACTCACTAGAGGTGTTCAACAGGAGATTTGATCAAGCAGAAGAAAGGATCAGTGAACTCAAATGTAAGTCATTTAAAATTATCCAGTCAGAGGGGCAAAAAGAAAAAAGAATGAAAGAGTGAAGAAAGCCTAACGGACTTATGGGCCACCATCAAGTGGACCAATATACACATTATGGGAGTTTTAGAAGGAGGAGGAGAGAAAGAAAAGGGACAGAAAGCTTATTTAGGGAAACAATGGCTGAAAACTACTGAAATCTGGCAAAGAAAATGGACATCAAGATTCAAGAAGCCCAATGGGCCCCAAGTAGGGCAAATTATATTCAAACTGTCAAAAGTCAAAGACAAAAAAACAAACAAACAAACAAACCACACATAACATTCACTGAAACCTCCATGAGATTTTCAGTAGATTTCTCAGGAGAAATCTTACAGTTCAGAAAGGAGTGGGATGACACTTTTAAAAAAAGATCCAACTATATTCCATCTATAAGAGACTGGCTTTAGATTTATGGACACACATAGGCTGAAAGTGAAAAGATGGAAAAAGATATTCTATGCAAATGGTAACTAAGAGAGAGCAGTGGTGGCCATACTTATAACAAACAAAATAGACTTTAAGTCAAAAACTATCACAAGAAACAAAGGACTTATGATAAAAAGGTCAATTTTCCAAGGTGATATAACAATTATAAATATTTATGCATACAATATCAGAGCACCTAAAAAACATTGACATAACTTAGGGGAGAAATTGACAGCAACATGATAATTTCAATGCCCCATTTCTTTTTCAATGCCGTATTTTAATAATGGATATAACATCCAGATAGAAGATCAATAAGGAAATAGAGGACTTGAACAACACTACAGACCAAATATACCTAATATATATGTACAGAACATTGCAACTAACAGCAACATAATACACATTCTTCTCAAGCACACACAGAACACTCACCAGGACAGATCACATGTTAGATCAACAAAACAAGTCTTAACAAACTTAAGAAGATTGAAGCATACCAAGTGTCTTTTCTGTCCACAATGGAATGAAACTAGAAATCAATAACAAGGAATACTGGAAAATTGACAAATATGTGAAATTTACACAACACACTCTTGAACAGCCAGTGAGTCAAGGAAGAAATCAAAAGGGAAATCAGAAAATATCTTGAGACAAATGAAAATAAAAACACAACATACCAAAATTTATGGGGTGAAGCAAAAACAACTCTAAGAGGGAAGTTTATTGTAATAAATGCTTACATTAAAAAAAGAAAGATCTCAAATAAACAACCTGATTCTACACCACAAGGAACTAGAAAAAGAAGAACAAATTAAGCCCTAAGTTAGTGGAAGGAAGGAAATAATAAAGATTAGAACAGAAATAAACTAAATAGGGAATAAAAAATAGGAAAAAATCAACAAAACTAAGAGTTGGTTTTTTGAAAATGTAAGCAAAATTGACAAACCTTAGCTAGACTAACTAAGAAAAAACAAGAGAATATGGAAATGAACAAAATTGGAAATGAAAGAGGAGACATAACAACTGATGCCAGACAAATAGAAAAGATTATAAGAGACTACTATGACTAATTATATCCCAACAAACTGGGATAACCTAGAAGAAATAAGTTCCTAGAAATATATAACTTACCAACTGAATCATGAAGAAATAGAAAATCTGAATAGACCTTTAACTATTAAGGAGATTGAATGAGTAATCAAAACCTCCCAACAAAAAAACAAAGCTTAAGAACAGATGGCTTCACTGGTGAATTCTACCAAATATTTAAAGAAGAATTAACATCAGTTCTTTTCAAACTCTTCCACAAAAATTGAAGAAGCAGGAACATTTCCAAACTCATTTTATGAGGCCAGCCCTACCCTGATATTAAAGCCATAAAAAGACACTACAAGAAAAGAAAACTACAGGTCAACATCTCTGATGAGTATAGATGCAAAATTCTTCAACAAAATATTAGCAAACCACATTCAACAGCACTGTTAAAACAATCATACACCATAACCAAGTGGGATTTATCCCTGGGATGCAAGAATGGTTCAACATACAAAAAACAATCAATGTTACATACCACATTAACACAACAAAGGATAAAAATTGCATGATCATCTCAATAGATGCAGAAAAGCATTTCAAAAAATTTAACACCCTCTCATGATAAAAACACTCAATAAACTAGAAATAGAAGGAAGTTACCTCAACGAAATAAAAGCCATATATGTAAAACCCATAGCTCATATTCAACAGTTAAAAACTGAAAGCTTTTCCTCTCAGATTAGAAACAAGGGAAGGATGCCCACTTTTGCCACTTATATTCAATGTGGTACTGGAAGTTCTAGCCAGAACAATTAGGCAAGAAATAAAAATCATCCAAAATCAGAAAAGAACTACTAAAATTATCTGTTTGCAGATGTTATGATCTTATATATAGCAAACCCACAAAATTCTACCAAAAAAGCCTATTAAAACTAATAAATGAATACAGTAAAGTTGCAAGATACAAAATCAATATACAAAAATTAGTTGTGTTTCTATAGAATAGCAATGAACAATCCTAAAGGAAATTAAGAAAATAATCCCATTTATAATAGCATCAAAAATAATAAAATATTTAGGAATAAACTTAACCATGGAGGTGAAATACTTATGCACTGAAAACTACAAAACATTGCTGAAAGAAATTAAAGACACAAAAAATAATGGAAAGACATCCTGTGTTCATGGATTAGAAGATTTAATAGGTAAAATGCCCATACTACCCAAAGCAATCTGCAGATGCAATGCAATCCCTATCAAATTCCCAGTGGCACTTTTTGCAGAAATAGGAAAAAAATGCCAAAATTCATGTGTAACCACAAAGGATCCCAAATAGCCAAATCGATCTTGAGTAAGAAGAGCAAAGCTGGAGGCCTCACATTTCCTTATTTCAAAACATATTACAAAGCTATAATAATTAGAAGAGTATGATATTGGCATTAAAACAGACATATAGACCAATGGAACAGAATAGAGAGCTCAGAAATAAGCCCAAGCATATATGTCAACTGATCTTTTACAAGGGTACCAAGAATATACAATGGAGAAAGGACAGTCTCTTCAACAAATGGTGTTGGGAAAGCCAGATATCTACATACAAAAGAATAAATTTGACCTTTATCTTACACTATACACAAAAGTCAACTCAAAACAGATTAAACACTTAAATACAAAACCTGAAACTGTAATGTTCCTAGAAGAAAAGATAGGGGAAAATCTTCATGACATTGATCTTAGCAATGATTTCTTGGATATGACACCAAAATCATAGGGAACAAAACCAAAAATAGACAAGTAGGACTATATCAAACTAAAAACTTGTGCACAGCAAAGGAAATAATCAACAGAGTGAAAAGGCAACCTATGGAATGGGAGAAAATATTTTCAAACCATTTATGTGATAAGAAGTTAGTATCCAAAATATTAACAACTTAATAGCAAAAACCAAATAAGTCAATTTTAAAATGGGCAAAAGACTTGAATAGGCATTTCTGGATAGAAGGCATACAAATGGCTAACAGGTATATGAAAAGATGCTCAACATCACTAATCATCCAGGAAATGCAAATGAAAACTACAATTAAACATCACCTCACAGTGTTGGTGAGGATGTGGAGCAATTGGAACCCTTGTGCACTGTTGATGGAAATTTAAAATGGTCCAGCCGCTATGGAAAACAGTATGGAGGTTCCTCAAAAAATTAAGCATAGAACTAACATATGATCCAGCAATCCCACTTCTGGGTATTATCGGAAGAATTGAAATCAAGATCTCGAAGAGAAGTTTGCACTCCTGTATTCATTGCAGCATTATTCACAATAGCCAAGAGATGGAAACAACTTAAATGTCCATCAACAGAGGAATGGATAAAAGAAATGTGGTACAATATATAAACATACAGTTGTGTATTATTCAGCCCTACAAAAGAAGAAAATCCTATCACATGCCACAACATGGATGGACCTGGAGGAGATTAAGCTAAGTGAAATAATTCAGTCACAATAAGGACAAATACCACATGATTCCACTTTTATAAAGTATCTAAAGAAGTCAAATTCATTGACGGAGAAAGTAGAACGGTAGTCGCTAAGGAATGGGGGAGTGGGAAGTAAGAGAGTTGCTCTTCAATGGGAATCGGTATAAAGTTTCAATCATGCAAGATGAAAAAGTGCTAGAGATCTACTGCACAGCACTGTGCTTATAGTTAACAATATTGTACTATACACTTAAAAATTTATTAAAAGAATAGATCTCAGATTATGTGTTTTTTTTGCCACAATTAAAGAAAAAAAAAAGCTGAGGCATAGCCCGAAGCCACTAACAGCTGAAGGCTATTAGCTAACTTTACTCCTGGCAGCTGAATGGTAAATTCTTTCTTGAAGATCAGAGCAGCACACCTCCATGGCTACTGAACCTTATGCTGCTCAACATTTTCAGTAGCAGGGACTGAGATGAAGGCATAGAATTAGAGATACTGATATATCTGTTGCTAACTCACAATAGGAAGATAGTCCTTATTATAGACAACTAAACTGAGTTCGAAAACTGTCTTGACGGCTGGGACATAGCTGGACTGAATTCAACAAGATGAATCCCACAGGATTAATGAAAGATCTCCCATTTAGGTTCATGATAACCAATTATATAAGTACTGATGGTGAAAATATTTTTCTATTCATATGCAAGGATCTGAAAGTTTTATTTGACTACAAGAGTAAAAATGATGCAAGAATGTGTGCTATGGCTACTTAAAGAGCCAAAGAATTTTGTGGCCACATTAATAAAGGTATTCTGTCTAGAACAAGGGAGGTAATATCCCATCTGAAGCAGGGTGTTCCCTTCTGGGCATCTCTACATAAGGACAGTGACAAATTAGACACCATTCAGAGAAAGGTGACCAGGTCAAGGAACCATGAAATATTAAAAACTGTGTAATATTAGCACCCTGTAGTTTTCCTGGGAAGAATTCATATAACACTGTAAAATAAATAACGTTTGAGTTGTGCAGATGTTTTCAAATTTCTTTAACTTTTTATTTTGAAATTATGATAGGTTCACGGGAAGTTGCAAAGAAAACACAGAGAGGTCCCATGAGCCCTTTACCTAGTTTTCCTCAATGATTACATCTTACATAATTATAGCACAATATCCAAACCAGGAAATTTGACATTGGCACAATGTTTATGTAGTTCCATGCCATTTTGTCACATGTGAATATTTGTGTATCCACCACCACAGGTTTTATGGATGTTTTCAAAGAACCAGCTTTTTGTTTCATTGATTTTCTCTATTTTTTTTTTTCTGTTTTCAATGTCATTGATTTCTGTGCTTGTCTTTATTATTTCCTTCCTTCTGCTTGCTTTGGGTTTATTTTGCTCTTATTTTTCTAGGTTCTTGAGGTTGGAGCTTAAATTACTGATTTGAGATTTTTCCTCTTTTCTAATGTAAGCATTTAGTGCTTTAAATTTCCCTCTCAGCATTGCTGTGTTCCACAAATTTTGATAGGATACATTTTCATTTTCATTCAGTTCAAGGTATTTTTTCATTTCACCTGAGACTTTCTCTTTGACACGTGGGTTATTTGGAAGTGTTTTGTTTAGTTTCCAAGTGTTATCTCTCTGTTCATCGATTTCTAGTTTATTTACATTGTGGTCAGAGAACACAGTATATGATTTGAATTCTTTTTAATTTGTTGAAGTTTATTTTATAGCCCAGGATATGGCCTATCTTGGTATATGTTCCATGCGCACTTGAAAAGAATGTGTATTCTGCTTGTTAGGTGGAGTGTTCTAAAAATATTGCTTCATCCTGTTGGTTGATATGTTCTTCCATATCCCTGCTGATTTTCTCGCTAGCTGTTCATTAAATGTCCAAAGAGGAGTGTTGAAGTCTCCAACCATAATTGTGGATTTGTCTGTTTTTCCTTTCGGTTCTATCGGTTTTTTTTTTTTTTTTTTGAGACAGAGTCTCACTCTGTTGCCTGGGCTAGAGTGCCATGGCACCAGCCTAGCTCACAACAACCTCAAACTCCTGGGCTCAAGCGATCCTCCTGCCTCAGCCTCCCGAGTAGCTGGGACTACAGGCATGTGCCACCATGCCCGGCTAATTTTTTCTATATATATTTTTAGTTGGCCAATTAGTTTCTTTCTATTTTTAGTAGAGACAGGGTCTCTTTCTTGCTCAGGCTGGTTTCGAACTCCTGACATTGAGCGATCCACCCGCCTCGGCCTCCCAGAGTGCTAGGATTACAGGAGTGAGCCACCACGTCTGGCCTCTATTGGTTTTCGATTCACATATTTAACTGGTCTGTTATTTGACGTGTACGCACATAAGAATCTATGTCTTGTTGGTATAGTGACACTTTTATCATTATGTACTGTCACTCTATGTCCCTGGTCATTTTCTTTTCTCTGCAGTCTACTTTATCTGATATTAATGTAGCCACTCCTGCTTTCTTTTGATTAGTCTTTGAATTATATAGCTTTCCTGTGTTTTTGTTTTCAACCTACCTATATCATTGTATTTGAAATGTGTTTCTTATATCTCAAGAATGGAAAAGCAAATACCACATGTACTCTCTGATACTAACCAATGGGCACACATATGCGTAAGGGAAGTAAAAAAATCATTGGAAATCGAGCTGGGGGAAGGGGGGAGGGGCAAAAACCCACCTGACCAGTACAATGAACACTATTTGGGTGATGGGCACATTTATAGCCCTGACTCAAGCCATGTAACAAAAATATTTGTTCCTCCTTAGTATTTTGAAATTTAAAAAAAGAAAATTAAAATTAAACATGACAAAAAAAAAAGAAAGGTATTTTTCTGCCAATCTCTGTCTTGTAATTGGTGTATTTAGGCCATTTAAATTTATGTAACTATTGATATGTAAAAGCTTAAGTTTACATTTTATTTTTTGTTTTCTGTTTACTCCCTGCTTTCCATTTCTGTTTTCTTTTTCCTGCCTTCCAGTGGGTTACTCAAATATTTTTTAGAATTCTATCTTATCTATAGTATCATTGAGTGTACCTCCTTGTATAGTTTTCTTATTGGTTTTTCCAGGTAATGTATTATATATATTATATACATATAATGTATATACAGTCATGCACCATATAGCAATGTTTCAATTAATGACAGACCATATATACCACAGTGGTCCCATAAAATCATAATAGACTGAAAAATTCCTATCGCCTAGTGATGTTGTCGCTGTCCTAAGGTCTTAGCACAATGCATTACTCAAGTGTTTGTGGCGATGCTGGCATAAACAAACCTACTGTTCTGCCAGTCATATGAAAGTATAGCACATACAATTATATATGGTATGTAATACTTGATAATGATAATAAACAACTATGTTACTCGTTCATGTATTTACAATACATTTTATTGTTATTTTAGAGTATACTCCTTTTACTTATATAAAAAAAAGTTAACTGTACAGCAACCTCAGGCAGGTCCTTCAGGATGTATTCCAGAAGAAGGCATTGTCATCGCAGCAGATGACAGCTCCGTGGGTGTTATTGCCCATGAAGACCCTCTAGTGGGGCAAGATGTGGAGGTTGAAGACAGTGATATTGATGATGCCGACCCTGTGTAGGCCTAGGCTAATGTGTGTGTATTTATGTCTTAGTTTTTAACTAAAAATTTTAAAAGTAAAAAAAAAAAAAAGAATGAAACTGGACCTACATCTCTCACTATATACAAAAATTAACTCAAGGTGGGTTAAAGACTTAAATGTAAGGCCTGAAGCTATAAAAACTCTAGAAGAAAACCTAGGAAAAATTCTTCTGGACATTGGCCTAGGCAAAGAATTTATCACTAAGACCTCAAAAGCGAATGCAACAGAAACAAAAATAGACAGATGGGACTTAATTAAACTAAAAAGCTCCTGCACAGCAAAAGGAATAATCAGCAGAGTAAACAGACAACCTATAGAATGGGAGAAAATATTTACAAACTATGCATCTGACAAAGAACTAATATCCAAAAAATATAGTGGTATATATTCACATACACATACCAGGGAATACTACTTAGCCATAAAAAAAGAATAAAATCATGTCTTTGGCAGCAACATCGATGGAACTGGAAGCCATTATCTTAAGGAAACTATCTCAGAAACAGAAAGTCAAATACCGCATGTTCTTACTTATAAGTGAGAGCTAAATAATGAATACACATGGACACAGAGCAGGGCACAGTAGATACTGGACACTTGGAAGGGTGGGAGAGAGATGTGGGATGAGAAATTACCTAACGGGCATTATGTACACTAAGTGGGTGAGGGTTACACAAAAAGTTGACTTCACCGCTATGCAGTATATCCATGTAACAAATCTGCACATGTGCCCCCTAAATCTATAACTATTTTGAAAACTTTTAAAGAAATACACATTTTAAAAACGGAAAGAAGCTTATAGAATGAGAATGTAAAGAAAGAAAATATTTTTGTACTGCTGTACCATGTGTTTGTGTTTTAAGCTAAGTGTTTTTACAAACCCAGCACTCACCGACTAACTCAGAGCAACTTCCAGTCGTATAAGCTCCATTTATGGTTAAGTGCCCTATAGAGATGTACCATTTTTTAAATCTTTCATACCATACTTTTACTGTACCTTTTCTGTGTTTAGATACACAAGTAATTACCATTGCATTACAGTTGCCTACAGTATTCAATACAGTGACATGCTGTACAGGTTTGCAGCCTAGGAGCCATAAGCTGTACCATACAGCCTGGGTGTGTAGTAGACTATACCATCTAGGTTTGGGTAAGTACACTCCATGATGTTTGCACAGTGAGAAAATCACCTAACAATGCATTTCTCAGAACATATTACTGTCGTTAAGCAACGCATGACTGTATATAGCTTACCACGGTCTACTGCTGTCATCATCACAGTCTACTGGTGTTATCATTTCACCAGTTTGAGTGTAGAAACTGAAGGAAATCAAAATATTTTACCCCAGTATATTTCTTTGACGTTATTTTGAGATGGTTGCCAGAAGGCTAGCAAGCAGAAGTGGCCCTGCAAATGTGTCTTTTGTGGGGGAAATTTGCATCTATAGAGAATCTGCATCAATGTAGCTAGGCCTTCCTTTGGATATAGGAAGGATTACCTGAGTCTGATACTTAAAGATCTGAAAGAAACAGTTGCTATCTATTCTGTAGCTAGGGCTGCTACCCGTGAGGTTCATCTACATAACAAAAGCACACGGGCTAGCCGAGCCTCCTCTCCTCCCCCTCCCATAACCTGTCTTGCAACTAAAACCTGATTTACCTTCGTAACCTGTTTTTGGCTATGCTCTGAGCCTGCATTCTTTCTGTAACCTCAAGATGGTATATAATTGTGGGGTTGGGTCTTCATTCTGCAGGTTCTCACGTATACACATTAAAGAAATGTGTGTGCCTTTTCTCCAATTAATCACCCTTTTTTGAGATGATTGTTCAGTGAATGTTGGGGGACCAAGGGCATTGGCCCCTACAAAACCTTATCACTCTTTGCATCTCTTTACCCTCCCCAGTTTATAATTGTCTTAAATGTTTCCTCTACATACATTTAGAACCATATAAGACAGTATTATAATTTTTGCATCAGCCACCAAAGATAATTTTTACCAACTGCTCTGGTGGCAAAAAGGAAAAAAAAGATAATTTGTAAAACTCAAGAAGAGAAGGAAAATCTATTTTATTTACCCTTATTTTTGCTTTTTGTTCTTCGTTCCTGGTGTTTCAAGATTTCTTCTTTTATCTCAAGATTCCCTTTGTGTTAGGGAACTTCCTTTAGCTATTCTTTAGGATCCTTCTCTCCGGGTGATAAATTCTCTTGATTTTCCTTTATCTGAGAATGTTTTGTTTTTCCCCTGCATTCCCCAGGTATATTTTCATTGCTTATAGAATGCAAGGCTGGCAGCTCTTGTCCCTCAGCACTTGAGGTTGCTGTACCCCTTCTTTCTGGCCTGTATGGTTTCTGATGAAAAACCCGCACTCATTCAAATTGTTTTTCACCTATATGTCACTTCTCTCTAGCTGCTTTCAAGAATTTTTCTTTGTCTTTAGTTCTCAAGACTTGCACTAGGACGTATCCTGGCGTATATTTCTCTAGATTTACCCTGTTTGAGGTTCACTCAGCTTTTGAATCTGTGGGTTTATGACTTTTGCCAAATTTGGGAAATTTCCAGGCTCACATTTTTCCTCTCTCCTTTTGGGACCCTGATGACAAGATATTTTGCTGTAGTCCTACATATACCTGAGGCTCTATTCTTTCTTTGTTCAGTCTATTTTCTCTCTGTTGTTCTGATTGGGTACTTTCTATTTTATATTTTCAAGGTCATTGATTCTTTCTTCTGTCCCTTTCATTCTTCTGTGAGCCCATTCACTGTGTTTTTTTATTTCGGCTTGTATTTTTCAGTACTAAAATCTCCATTTGGTTATTCTTTATATCTTGTATTTCTTTGTTGAGACTTTCTGTTTTTTCATTTGTTTCAAGCATGTTCGTAATTACTTATGGAACCATTTTTATGATGGCCACTTCGAAATCCTTGTCAGATCATTCTAACATCTTTGTCATCTCAGTGGTGGCATCTATTGATTATCTTTCTCAAGTTGAGATCTTCCTGCTTCTTGGTTTGATGACTGATTTTCTGTTGAAACCTTGTGAGACTTGGAATTTTATTTAAATTGTGTGTTTTAACAGGCCTCCTCTGGTACCACATTGCCTCATTATTGCAAGATAAGGATTGAAATCCATGTTCTCCATTCAGTCTATGTTGACACTGGAAAAGCAGCAAAAAGGGACCCCTTGTTACCACTGGGTGGGGCTGTGAATCGAGGCACCCCATTAGGCCTTTGCTGATACTCTCCTGGCTGGGAGGGGGAAGGAGACCACATTGCCTCTGCTGTCACCAGTTGGGGGTGACCTCTTTACCGCTGAGCAGTGGTTGAAGTCCTAACTCTCTTAGACTTCCTCTGATACCACTCCAGCAAGGAGGGGGAGGGGCCACTCCATTACTGGTGGGTAGGGATGGACATGCAGGCTCTTCAAGTGGTTTCCACTGACACCAGGTGGGGGGCTTCCTTCCCATCCACCGGGGATAAAAGTCCCGGCTCCCCACTTGGCCTTCTCTGACACTGTGTGGTGGAGGCCCAGAGCCCCTCATTTCAGCCTGGTGAAGGTTGGCATTTCTGGGTTGTCAGCTTCTCCATTACCCAGAATGGGATATATGAAGCAAAAAGAAAACCCAGGGAGCTCCCTGCCATTTCATTCTTCAAGTCCCAAGGTCCCTAGCCAGTCTGCCTTCTCTCCACCTTTCAGAATCTTCTTATGTTTGTTCTAACATACAATATTCAGATGTTTTAGCTGTATTTAGTGGGAGGAATGGTGAGAGGTACTTCTACTCCATCTTTCTAGAAGCAGAAGTCAAACAAGTTTTGATTAATTCTGTTTCCCTTCTTCGACTGCGAGCTCTTTGTTGGCAAGGATCATTTCTATCTTGCTCATTGCTGTATTCTCAGCTCTTAACACAGTGGCACATAATTGGCACATAATTGATGGTCTACGAATATTTGAAAAATGAATAAGCATCTAACCAAGAAAAGATAAAACTTAGAGGAGACCAGATAGTTGCCTTTGAATATCCAAGGGATTATTTTATAGAAGAAGGGTTCAATTTGTTTTATAGCATTCCCTCTCAAGGATAAAGCTAGAACATCAGAGAAACAAGTTTTGGTCAACAGAAGGACCCATTTTTTAACCATTAGACCTTTCTGACTTCTAATGCAATGAGGTAGTGAGTTTCCAGCCAGTGAGAATATTCAAATGGAGGTTGGGTGACACATTCCTCTCCAGGGTCAGACTGGAGGAGATTTTTGTACTATATGGAAGTTTAGATGAACTGACTTCTATGCCAGGGATTCTCATATATTCATGTGCCTAAAAATCACCTGGGGTTCTTGTTAAGGTACAAATTCTGATTTAGTAGGTCTAGTGTGGGATCTGAGACTCAGCATTTTTAACAAGCTGATGCTGCTGGCCTACAGACCACACTTTGAGGAACAAGGGTCTCTGCCTCTCTTCTCAATGAACACTCAAATGAAACCAATTAAATAACTGGCTTTCTGCATAAAAGAAACATTAACATCTGAGCTTAGTCCATAGAAGACTGGCCCTCTAGTTGGTTGAGACATGAAAGAAGACATGGGTGTCCTGAAATGCAGCCTTCACACTGTTAGGTAGATAGTGAGGGATTTTGGGTCTCCTAGGGACAAAAGTGTGTGCCTTGCAATTGCCCAACTCTAATGCTCTCCATACCTGGGGGAGGAGGAAATACCCTATGAATATGCCAATTATGAGTAACTTAGCATGCCAGCTGCAAAAGAATGCAGAGGACTCTCTAGCCCACGGGCCTAGGAGCATAAGTACCATAGAGTCCAGATATTGACCTAGAACAACCTGCATGTGTAGTAATGCAAATCCCAACTGTCCAGTCAAAGGGGTTCCATGGTGATGTCTGAGCCACTAGGGAGGTCCCAATCTAGGCACTATAAAATAAGTCATATACCATAACCAAACTCTCTTTTCCTGCTGTAGCAATGGGCCCAGTTGTCATCTGTGGCATATGTATCATGCTCTGTAAACCTATATCTTGCTCTTGCCCTATAATTCTATCTTTCTCTTCTCCATAAACCTCATTTTCATGCTTGCCTTGCTTGGGCGTGTCTGGTCATCCTTTGGCCATGAGCGCACTAAGAACCAACATTTCGGACTAAAACCTGACAACACCACCAGAAAAATTTGCCTCATGTGCCTCTCAGTATTATGTTTTAATTCTGTAGCCTGAGCACCAAGGCCTTTCCCCATTGTATGCCCTGAAATGCCAACCTCCTGCAAGGTGTTAACAGGATTTCTTGAGGAAAAGGGATCGTAAGATCAATTGAATACGGGAAGCCTACAGCCTACATTTCTTGAAATTTGCAAAGCCTGTTCATCTCCTGAAGACTACAGGAGCATTGAAGTGAAGAAACCTGCTTAATTTTTTAACCTGAGCTTATATATGACCCCAAAATCACATAACCCCAATGAACATCTTAAAAGCCAGTAGAGTCCATGTGACCCAGGTAGGAGGTGCTGGTCACAGGGGACTTTGGTATTTTTCTCTCTCTCATAATGTATTATAGAAAGTCTATTAAAGTATTATGCTAGTGGTCAAAGCAAGTGTGCCTTCTCAGGAAAATGATTAAATCTTTAACCCTGAATATGAGGCCTCTTGGCTTAGTTTGGGTTCTCCCAGAAGCAAACCACAAGACAAGGATATGAGCACAAATTTGGGGGGTAAGAGCAGAGGTGATCTCAGGAAACACTAGTAGGGGAGTGGGAAAGAGAGACAAGGAAGAGAAGGAAGCTTAAAAGGGTGAGTTATTGAGCATGTTACAGTTATGGGCAACCAAGGCTCCATCCCACTGGGGAACTCTGGGAGATAGTATAGAACACACTTTGGGATTGTCTAGTCATACATCCCTCTATACACACTGAAGAAAGAAACATGGGGTATTTATCCTAAACTCCTCTCCAGAGGGTGTTCACTCTCTGGCACTTTCCACCTGTGCTGTCCACAGCTGAGGCAAAGTGCACAGGCTGAGCGTCACAGGTGTTTGCAGTAGGAAGCCTCAGTCTCGTCCTGGAAGAATGAGTACCAAGGGGATGTGAGTGGGTCAATGTCAGTGTCTGCCACATCTCTGAATTCTAAATATGTTTCTCCTACTCTCTTCTTGGCTCCAGTGTAGTTAAATATATAAGCCTACTATTACAATATTTTTGAGGATACTGAAACAAGCTATTTTCTTATTTTTAGGGTTTTAAATCCAAGAAGTCACCTGGGAATGACCAAGTTGGTTGCAGTAAGATGGGGCAGGCTGAGAATGGTTGACACCTCAAACTGCGCCCCCTCCCAGAATGGCACAGATGCTAGTGAGACAGACACAGCTGAAGGGACTCGGAACACAGGCCCAGTTTCTGGGCTAAGAGCAGTCTAATATAGCAGATGACCCATGGCATCAGACAGCTATGGCGAAGGCCAATTAACTGCGTGATACAGGCAGCATTAGGAAGGTCAATGTTGGGTGAAAACAATGTCCCTATAGGTGCTCAGAGCATCGGATGGGAATCCAGGCATAGGCAGTGCTTAGAGAGCCAAGAGGACAGACGGGGAATGGGTGACAGAGTCATCTGTCTCCAGTAGTTGGAGCCAATCACTAGGAAGGGGTTTTGGCAGGACTCTGGGTTATGGAAGGGAGCCTGCCAAGACTAAGTCAGGACGCCCAGCCATAGAGGGAGTTAGGAAGCAGACAGGAACCCAAGGCAGGGCCTTAAATACAAGGAACAAATCCAAGACCAAAAGAGGGTCAAAAGTAGAACTGTGGCTAAGAACATGTAGAACTGTAGCTTCCAGTTAGGGAGACAAAACCCAAGGTCAAGACAACATAAGAAGCAAGAATGCCCTGTTTCTGGGTCCCAGCCCCAGCCCTATCTCTGGGGCTCCTGAGATAGTCCAGCTAAGGCCACAATTTGTCCTAGAGCTCTGAGAAGGCTGCACCACCAGATGGACACCAAGTGGCCCTAAGCAGTAGGAGGATGAAGTTCTTTGAGACCGGGAGTCAGGTGAGGCCTGGCCCTCTACTGTGATGTCTACAGCCAGGTGGTCAGAGGTTCTTGCCAACCAACCCACTCATCCATCCCAATGCCTTCTTCATGGCCTTACACATCCCCACACCCTCCTGCCCCACTGACTGCCACCCTCGGCCTTTGGCTCACTTAAAAACCGTGATTACGGCCGGGCGCAGTGGCTCACGCCTGTAATCCGACCACTCTGGGAGGCCGAGGTGGGAGGATCGCTCAAGCTCAGGAGTTCGAAACCAGCCTGAGCAAGAGCAAGACCTCGTCTCTACTATAAATAGAAAGGAATTAATTGGCCAACTAAAACTATATAGAAAAAATTAGTCGAGCATGGTGGCGCATGCCTGTAGTCCCAGCTACTCAGGAGGCTGAGGCAGGAGGATCGCTTGAGCCCAGGAGTTTGAGGTTGCTGTGAGCTAGGCTGGCGCCATGGCACTCACTCTGGCCCGGGCAACAGAGTGAGACTCTGTCTCAAAAAAAAAACAGTGATTACATTCCTACCCACTGGCCTTGAAAGGTGGCTGACTTCTGGGAGGGAAAATAAGAACCAACCATTCCTGTAACAACACCCAGAGTCTCTGCGTCACCTGTAATTCACAGGGATGGAATTTGCAAGTCATTTGAAGGGCCTCTGTTTCGTAATGTTTCAAATCATCTCTCTTGTGCAAGAATTCCCTGCTTGCATAGTGTTGATGGCCTCTTCCCCTCTTTCCCTTCAGAGGACACTGTATGTATCTATTTTGGTCAGTTTCCTGTTCTAAGCGCATTCTTTTCTCTTTCTATTCTAGCTCCTTATTCATCTTTTCCCCTTTGCTTGTGTATTTACTGTTTTTTTGTTTTTACCCTGAGTTTGACCTTGGCCTGCTGCCTCATGCCCCATGCCCACACCCCCCACCCACGATAAGATTTGGATCTTGTCATTTATATTGACCACAGTGCCCGCTCTTTATTCCTTATGGCCCTTTCCTTACCCTTCTTTCCTTTCCGTTTCATTTTAGTTTTAATCCTTCATTACCCAGCTTTTCCTGGCAAATGTCCAAGGCCAAACTGCATATTTTTCTAATCTAAGCCTTCTCTCTTTTAGTTCTTCTTTCCTTTCTCCCCTTTGCCCCGGCTTCCTGAAAGTCTGCCTCCGGATCCACATTATGTCTCCGCTTATGCCAATAACAAATACTTCATTTACTGTTTTGAATAAATGGTGCTTTACAGCTACTGGAGAACTGGTTTCTTCTTTGATAACACTTGTTTCTTCTTTGAAAACACTGTATTAGAAGAATCAGATAAACCCCTGTGATACTTTTAATGAAATATTTCTGCATTCTTGTCACAGAATTCCAAATATGTCGCATCACGCATGTTCCGAGCCAGACTTCTGACCAGATGCCCTCAATCACACACAGCCTGTTTATGAGTTTTTCTCTGAAATGTGACTTCAGATATTAAGATGTCCCAAGCGATTAGACTCGCCAGCAGCCTCCTAAATACTCAGCCAAGGAAACCTGATACTGTTGGGAGAAGCTGTTCGGGGAGATTATTTTGCAGTGGTAAAAGTCAGAGGCCTTGTGTCTGCAGAACTTTTTTCACTTCTCAGAAGTCCTCTGACTGTGTGATATGGGGCAGTCTCTCTAAATCTCTTTGTCTCTCTCCAACTGCAACACGGAGGCAACAATACCCCATTAGGAGAACTCTATAAGAAAAATATTACAAAATATCAACAAAATGCTTTGAACTTCTTGTATGTTTCTTCACCGCATTAGATCTGGCAAACTACCGTCCCTCATCCCAGTCCCTCACTCTGGGGCAGAGAACTGATAGGTGTGGTTCCGCCAGCCAGAGGGCAGGGACACTGCTCTTTGTGAACCTACTGGGGCTGGGGCAGGCTGGGGCTAGTACAAACTCCTCCCTCCCAGGCCTGTTCCAGGCAGCCAGGAACATTTCCCTAGCTGCCCATTATTTTATACATCTGGGAGCTCATGTTTTCCCAGAGGCTGTGTATTCCTTGATGCTCAAATTAATACAAGGTCAATGGAGAAGAACAATGACAGAGAGGCAGCATGGCATGGTGGTTAAGAATATGAATTTGGGGGAGGATTGCTTGAGGCCAGGAGTTGGAGACCAGCCTGAGCAAGAGCAAGACCCCATCTCTACAAAAATATAGAAAAATTAGCTGGGGGTGGTGGTGCACGCCTGTAGTCCCAGCTACTCAGGAGGCTGAGGCAGGAGGATCACTTGAGCCCAGGAGTTGAGGTTGCTGTGAGTTATGATGATGCCACTGCACTCCAGCCTGGGTGACAGAGTGAGACTCTGTCTCAAAAAAAAAAAAAAAGAATATGTATTTGGGAGCCAGATGCCAGAAGCCCTGAGTTTGACACCTGTCTCTGCCATGTGATAGCTTTGTGCTTTGTGACCTCAGGCAAGTTACTTAAGTTCTCTGTGCTTCAGTTTTCTCATCTGTGTATTGAGAATAACATTATGAAGATTAAGCTAGTTAATATTTGGAAAGGGCCTGCTTGGAACAGTGCCTGGCACATAGCACCCTAAAGTCTTTGTTAAAGAAAAACGTTGTTCCAATTCTAATGGTTTCAATGTTATAAAATCTTTAAACTAATTAGGTAAGATATAACAAAGGATTGTTTAGAAAGATAGCCTTCTTGTCTCTATAGCATAAAGGATGTGGCGATGTGGGAAATAAAATGTAAACATGGCAAAAATAAAATTATTTATGGAGCTGCCAGGCAGACCATCAAAATGACCCTGCTGGCAAGATTTCACACTGGGAAACAATAACTCACTGATGGTTGTGCTGTTTATAACTGAAAGGAAGGAAGGATGACAGGGAGTGAGGGAGGGAGACAAAGATAGAGGGAGAGAAGAGAGAGAAGAAAGAAAGTCCTCTCTGATTTTGATTTCCTTTTTAAAAATATAGATCCAAGATATTTACTGAGTTCTCATAGAAATTTGGGAAGTGTGCCAGATCGTATTTGCCCAGTATGGCTGCATCAATATATATGTCCCATCCCACGTGCTCTTCTTTAAATGCGACACTGACACCCCTTCCATCAAGGAGTGGGGTCTGTATTCCCTCCTCTGGAACCTGGGTGGTGGCTCATGAGTGCTCCGACCACCGGAGCACAGTGGAATGATGCTAACGTGACTTCCTTCCAAGGCTGGGTTGTACAAAGAATACAGCTGCCACTGCACACTCCCTCAGGATGCTTGCTCTTGGATGCAGCCACCATGCTGTCTGGACCACGTGGACAAGGCCACAACGTGTAGATGTACTGGCTGACAGCCAGCATCAGCTGCCAGATACATGAGTGATTGAGCCTTCAGACGATTCCAGTTCATGGTCACAGTCTTCCCAGCTGAGGCCCAGATACCATGGAGCAGAGACAAGCTGTTTCCGCTGTCCCCTGTCTGAATCCCTAGCTCACAGAAACCATGAGAGATAATAAATGATTATTATTGTTTTAAGCCACTACGTTTTGGAAGAATTCGTTATGCAGTAATACATAACTAATACAGGAAGTCTATAAGAAGGTAAAG
Organism: Lepilemur ruficaudatus; assembly: GCA_963574885.1. Taxonomy (NCBI): domain Eukaryota; kingdom Metazoa; phylum Chordata; class Mammalia; order Primates; family Lepilemuridae; genus Lepilemur; species Lepilemur ruficaudatus. Next base: position 28,242 of record CAUYRT010069893.1, read on the forward strand.
AGTGGTTTCTAGGACATCAGAATTTTCCCATGGTGAATCCTACTTCAGCCTTTGGGATCCATACCACGGTGTATTTAAATATGTCCCGCTTAAATTAGCTAGTTCCTAAATCTTGTCAAGTCAACTGTGCTTGATTCAGGTCAAATTGTAATCTCTGAACAGGTGCCCTAGGTGGGGGTGCTGAAAGCCCCTCATAGGGATCCAGGGCTCCCCGACTCAGGCTGCCACCCAAAGACTTGGAGCAGAGGAAGATTCGCAACTTGAGAGGAATAGGAAATGGCCTGCTCTCTGAAGCCCATCGAAAGCACAGCCAACAACATTCGGAACTCATTTCCTGCTATTTTTGCTATAAGTGCATGTAAGAAATGTAAGAAAATATGATAAAAAAAAAAACAGCTAAAAGGAAAAACCAACCAATCCTTCATTTTTCCTAATTAAATATACAAGTAATCCATAGTTCTTTTTAGACAAATTAAAAAGTAAAAATTCAGAAAAAAGATTTAAAAGCTACCCTAATCCCACCACCCATAAATAACCACTCATAATATCTTGTTGCATTCTTTTTGTTTGTTTGTTACTTTTATTTTTAATTGACAAATAATAATTATATATGTTTATGGGGTACGGATGTGATGCTCTGATACAGGTATACATTGTGGAATGAGCAAATCAGGCTAATTAATGCATCCATCACCTCACATACTTATCATTATTTTGTGGTGAGACCATTTAAAATCTACTCTTTTAGCAATTTTGAAATAAATAATACATTGTTATTAACTATAGTCACCATGCTGAGCGACAGATCGTCAGAACTCGTTCCTCCTATCTAACCCAACTTTTTACCCTTTGACTAACATCTCCCCTTTCCCCATTAACCCCTACTCCTCAGCCTCTGGTAACCACCATTCTGCTCTCTGCCTCTATGAGTTCAACTTTTTTAGAGTCCACATATGTGAGATCATGCGATATAGCTTGGTGTATTCTTTAAAGAAATATTGTATCAGTATTAGAAATGTTTTAAAGAAATACTATATAGGTATATTTGGGGGTAACCATGCAAAATATTCAATTTTATATCCCACTTTCCTCACTTAACAATATATTTGTAGATCTTTCTGTGTCAATAAATGTAGCTCTACATTATTATTTTAATGGTCACAAAGTAACCTATCGATTGACTGTACCATATTTAATTCATTCAATTTCTTGGGAATTTTGTCGTTTCTACTTGCTTTCTATTATGCAGCCTTGCAGTGAACACACTTCTGTGCACACAAATCTGATTATTTCTTTATGATAAATTCCCAGAAGTAGAATTGTACGATCAAAGGGTCAGAACTTTGTAGGTCTTTCAACAGACAGCACTACACTGCCCAGAAAGGTTATGACGATTTACATGTACACCAGCAGTATGTGAAAGGACTCTTGCTAACATGCAGCTTCCCTGTTTCTCAGCTTGGCTTATCTTATAAGAAAAAAATTATGTACTGTGTAATTTGCATTTTGAAAGTTGAACATGTTTTTGTTTTGGGGTTTTTTTTGGTCATTTGTACTTATTTGGGAGTTGCCCGTTCTTGTTCTTTACCTTTTTTATTAATATTTATTTATTTATTTTTTGAGACAGGGTCTTGCTCTGTCACCCAGGCTAGAGTGCAGTGGCATCATCATAGCTCACAGCAACCTCAAACTCCTGGGCTCAAGCGATCCTCCTGCCTCAGCCTCCCGAGTAGCTACAGGTGCCAGACCACCATGCCTAGCTAATTTTTCTGTGAGTATTTTTTGTAGAGACAGGGTCTTGCTCTTGCTCAGGCTGGTCTCCAACTCCTGACCTCAAGTGATCCTCCCACCTTGACCTCCCAAAGTGCTAGGATTACAGGCGTGAGCAACCACTCCTGGCCCTGCCTTTTTTTAAGAATGCATATGGAATCCTCCCTGGTATCCAACGGGAGATTGGTTCCAGGGTCCTGGGGATGTTCATGTCCCTGATAGAAAATGGCATAGTATTTGCATATAACCTATGCATATCCTCCCATATACTTTAAATAATCTACAGGTAACTTATAATACTTAATGCAATATAAATACTACATAAATAGTTGTTATACTATATTGGTTTTTTATTGGTATTATTTTTTATTGTTGTATTGTTATTTTTTATCGTTTTTTTCCTCAAATATTTTCAACTCACAATTGGTTGAATCTGCAAATGTGGAACCTGCAGGTAGGGAGGGCCGACTGTATACTTTTTAATTGATTTACATGAACTATTTATATGTAAAGCTATTAACCCATTGTCTGTCACAGATACTGCAATTATTTTTCTTAAGTGCTCATTTGTCTTTTGATACTTTTGATATTGTTAGTGGTGTTTCTTTTCTTCCAAATTTTCTAAATAGAAAAAGCCACATCTACCGATGATAAAGAAAAGCATCTGTTATTAGCAGATGCCCCGAATACACCCAAAAAGACTTGGGGGGACAAAAGCCTCAAGGGAAGGTTGTCCTGGGTGATGCTCTTTGTACATTTTTGTACTTTCCAGATTTACTAAAATGAATAAATAACTTTTATAATCTTAAAAAGTATTCTAAAGACTTTGTTTTTCTTTTTTTAAGTGCAAAGAAATTTATGTGGTCTATGTGCGGGGAATGCCAGAAGCAAAAAAGAGACTGGGAGTGAAATAAAACAGGAGGGAAGAGAGGAGAAGGGTGAAGTTGGAAAAAAAAATGAGCAAAGCATCGTGTTGTACACCATAAATATATACACTTTTTATTTGTCAATTAAAAATAAAGAAATAAAATAAAAAGAAAATGAGGACCAGACCACCAAGGACTTTGGATTTCATGTTTGGGTTGCAGTCTATAGCTGAAGGCTTTTAGACAGTAAAGTGATCTGATAAGATCTGTATTTCAGAAAGAGAGCTCTGGTTACAATGGAAAAGATAAATTAGATTTTGGAATTAAGAAGCCATTTGTGATGGTATTTGTTGTTTATTGCTACAATAAACAACTGATAATGTGTAAGTGTATGGTTCAATAACAATAAATGTCATGTAACAACCACAAAACCTCAGTGATAAACAACAGTGTTTGTTGCTTACATGTCTGGGGTCAACTGGAGGCCAGCTAGGCAGCCCTGCTCATCTTGGCTAGGCTCATGCACATGACTAAGAGTGGTTGCCTATCTACTGATCTGGACTGGCATTGGCTTGTTCTGGACGGTCTTTCTAAGGATGTTTGTATAGCTAACAGGCTTGGAAGATAGAGATGGTGTCTCCCTCCAGAGTAAAGGGCAAGCATGCTTACCACCTATTATAAAAGGTTCAGGTTCCCTAACTTTAATGTTTTTCTCCTCTAATGCAATCCACTGTGTGTGCAGGCACCCATCAGAGCCCCTCCACATTGCCCTCCTCAGAACTGGGGGCCAAGGAGAACTGAGGCAAAAGCGTTCGAGCTCATGCTGCTTGGTGTGTCATGAGTAATAAAATCCTTTGCCTTTGACCCAGGAATTTCATGTCTTCTGCCAGCCTCCATGAAACTGTGGCAAGATAATTTATTAGCTTGCAAGTAGATAAAATCTCAGACCCCTCACAATTTTTGACACCAGTCTGCTTCCCCTTCTCAACTATTGGATCTAGGAGGACCTTTCACAGCCATATTCCCAGTGCTGGAACAGGGCTTGGTATATAATTGGCACTTCTGAAATATTTGTTAAATGAACAAATTAATCATTATTTATTCCTTGTTTTCAGTGGATAGGCTTAAAAATACCATTTCATTTGACATGGCCAGCAATCTCCTATCATTGTTACTCTAAGTTAGCTTTCCCCTACCTGCCCTGCTGTACTTGTTAAGATAGTGATGTCACAGCACTGGGGTACATGGGCGTTTCATACTTTTTAAAGCATTCTGAGGCTGTGCACGGTGGCTCATGCCTGTAATCCCAGCACTTTGGGAGGCTGAAGCAGAAGGATCACTTGAAGCCAAGAGTTCAAGATCAGCCTGGGCAACATAATGAGACCACATCTCTACAAAATTTTTTTAAAAAATTAGCCAGGCACGGTGGTGTGTACCTGTAGTCCCAGCTACTCAAGAGGCTGAAGAGGGAGATCGCTTAAGTCCAGGAGTTCAAAACTACAGTTAGTGTGATTGTGCCACTGCACTCCAGCCTGGGCAAGACCCCGTCTCTATAAAAAAAAGCATTCTGGGATGGTGCCTAATGATACAGGGCTTCCTTACATCTGAAACAGTTACACATTGGCTCTTATGGATATTGTTCCTACTTTTCTGAAATTGATTTACATGTGGGCTTTGATTTCTTTATGAAAATTTTTCCTGTAGGCTTTAGAAAAAAAACTTGTATTGCTTCCATGTATACTTGTAGGTTGGATTCCCAACTATTTGTCCAACTGAGTGGGTAAGCCCAGAAGGAAGACGAGAGAAAATAAAAATAGGGAATCAACTGACTCAAAAGGAGAGCAATGAATAAAGGTTAGAACAACTTGTCCATTCAACTGTATTGTGCAAGTTTTCTGCAGCTGTCTGCTCAGCTGCCCAAGTCTGGGTTAAAGTTCAAAGGCAAAGCTCTCCATGCACATATTTTCCAATTTAAAAAAAAAATGGCAAAGTATTTGAAACTCAAATATTTTCATACATTAAAATCCAGTGGTGTGTTTCAATAAAGTATATAAGCAGGGTAGAAGGAATTCAGCTCTGATTTAAACATCATTAATGGTTAAACTGTATTAACTTAAAAACCTCAGCCCTGGCACTCTTACAGAGCCTGCCTCCTCCTGTTGACTGTGGCGACAATGTCTGGGTTAAACGTGAATCATAGCTTGTGACATCGCAGACAGCATCTGGGAGGTGGAGTGTTTCACTTCTCACTTTGGCTCATGTTTGCTTGTGCTGATTCGAAAGTAGGGACGTAAGCGGAAAGCAAATGAGGGAATGGGGTTCTCCTAATTTCATTCAAAAGGCTCTGGACTAGGAAATACTTAAAGATTTAAAAAAACAGAACAGATTTTTAAAAATGGAACAGATCTTCAATAAGTTTTAAAATGCAATGGATACTTAATGCCACAGAACTGTACACTTAAAAATGGTTACAATGATAAATTTAGTTATGTACTTGTACATTTTAGCATGATAAATACTACAATAGATTAAAACCCACAAGGTATGTTTAAATTTTTAAATTCATAGTAATATTTAAAAATTAACCATCTTGAAGGATGTCAGGGAACCAATTCATCATCTTTAGTTCCTGGAGGAATTTAGTTCTTTGGACATCATAGCTCAGGCCAGCCAATTGCCAGCAAAAACTTGAAATTGCACCTTCAACACTGTGCTGTTCCGGGGCTGTGAGTGAGGAAGTCCTAGATCTAGAGACCCCATGTCATTACAGAGAAATGCTGTAGCATCCTTATCAGCAATGCACAGTGCACCTAAAGCTGTATCCAAGGTTGCAGCCAGCTCTCTTCTCACCAAGAAATCTGGAGAAGGTGAAGACATTATTACATTAATGACACCAAAAAGCCCAGACGTAAGTCCCCTAGGGGAAGGCAGCATAAAATGTCAGAGCAAGAGACACAGTGGGGTCTACCAAAGACTGTATTTAATAACAATGGGATACCAATACGTGCCTATTAGAATTCTAAAATCCAGAAACTTTACAATACCAACTGCTGGTGAGTATGTGAAACAACAGGACTTCTCACTCATTGCTGGTGGGAATGCAGAAATGGTACAGCCACTTTGGAAGACCATTTGGCAGTTTCTTACAAAGCTAAACATAGTCTTACCATACAATCCAGCAATTGTGCTCTTAGGTATTTAACCAACTGATTTGAAAGTTATGTCCACACAAAAACCTGCACATGAATGTTTATAGCGGCTTTATTCATAATTGCCAAAACCTGGAAACAACCAAGAGGCCTCTCAATAGGGGACTGTATAAACTATTTGTGGTACAGTCGTACAATGGGATATCATTCAGTGATAAAAAGGAATGAGCTATCAAGCCATGCAAAAACACGAATGAATCTTAAAACACCCATTGCTAAGTGAAAGTAGCTGGTCTGAAAAGGCTGCATACTGTATGATTCCACTTTATATGACAGTCTGTAAAAGGCAAAACTAGAGATAATAAATGGATCAGTGGTCACCAGGGGTTGGGGAAGGGGAAGGGTTGAAAAGTGAAGCACAGGGGATTTTTAGGGCAGTGAAACTATTCAGTATGATCTATAATGGTGGATACATGTCATTATGCATTTTTGCAAAACCCATAGAACTTTGTAACACAAAGAGTGAACCTTAATGTATGTAATTTTTATATTGTTGAATGATATTCTACAAAATATTTGACCAGTTGTCTTTGAAACTGTCAAGGTTATCAAAAACAAGGAAAATCTGAGAAACCATCACAGGCAAGAGGAACCCAGGGAAACATGATAACTCAATGTAATGTATCCTGGATGGATCCTGGGACCAAAAAAAGGATCATTAGGGAAAAAATTAAGGAAATGTGAATAAAGTGTGGACTTTAATTAAGAATAATGGGCCAGGCGTGGTGGCTCACGCCTGTAATCCTAGCACTCTGGAGGCCAAGGTGGGTGGATAGTTTGAGCTCAGGAGTTTGAGATCAGCCTGAGCAAGAACGAGACCCCATCTCTACTAAAAATAGAAAGAAATTAGCTGGACAACTAAAAATATATATAAAAAATTAGCTGAACATGGTGGTGCATGCCTGTAGTCCCAGCTACTCGGGAGGCTGAGGCAGGAGGATCACAGGATTGCTTGAGCCCAGGAGTTTGAGGTTGCTGTGAGCTAGGCTGATGCCACAGCACTCTAGCCCAGGCAATAGAACGAGACACTGTCTCAAATAATAATAATAATAATGTATCAATATTGGCTAATTAATTGTGACAAATGTAAGGTGTTAGCAATGGGGGAGACTGGGTGTGGGGTACATGGGAACCCTCTATACTATCTTCACAACTTTTGGGTAAATCTAAAACTATTCTAAAATAAAAAATCTGTTTGAACTGTAAAACAAAAGTTGTATTACATTCCTTGGAGATTAATTAGTTCATTAATAATTAATTCAAGTCTTTAATGAGTACCTTTTTTTGTATCAGCAACTGTGGCATTTGTAGGGGACCCATATATTGGTGAAAATTCATCTCAGCCCCAAGAAGCTTACAATCTAATAAAAAAATGTGAACTCTAAACATCCCATACTTTTGTTTGCTAAGTAATTTCTTTTAATGCAATGATGGAAGTTTTCATTTTACTGACTCCAACTAACAATTCCCCATATCCTACAGAAGGTATTATAAGTAGGCATGCCCATGAAGATTTTTATGTCTTAAAATGCATCCAATGTCACAGTTTTCTTCATTTAAAAAATAAATTCATATCTTAGAACATCAGAGCTACAGGTTATTAAATATGGAATGTCTCATTTCCTTAAGTACTAAGTTTTTTTTGTTTTTTTTTTTGAGACAGAGTCTCACTCTATTGCCCGGGCTGTAGAGTGCCGTGGCGTCAGCCTAGCTCACAACAACCTCAAACTCCTGAGCTCAAGCAATCCTTCTGCCTCAGCCTCCCAAGTAGCTGGGACTACAGGCATGCGCCACCATGCCCGGCTAATTTTTTACACATATTTTTAGTTGTCCAATTAATTCCTTTCTATTTTATAGTATTTTATAGTAGACACAGGGTCTTGCTCTTGCTCAGGCTGGTCTTAAACTGCTGACCTTGAGCTATCCACCCGCCTCGGCCTCCCAGAGTGCTAGGATTACAGGCGTGAGCCACCACGCCCGGCCCTGATTTCCTTAAGTACTAAGTTTTACAGTTGGTATCTCTGACATTTCACTTTGACACTTCTTGGTGGGTTTTTTTGTTGTTGTTGTTGTTTTTGTTTTTATTGTGAAGGTACAACCTCATTCTTTCAAATGTACATTTTGGTTTGTGATTATGTTTCAAATTTTTTTTAGAGTGATTTTTGTGAAACCATGGATAAGTCAAAAATTCATGTCATTTTCAAATATGAGTTCTGTTGTGAAACCAGTGCAGCACAGACAGCTTGAAATATCAACGAACTGTTTGGGAAGGATGTGGCTAATGAGCACACAGTACATAGATGGTTTGAGAAGTTCCATTCTGGTGATTTTAATCTTGAAAATGAGCCACATGGGCCACCTGAGACCAAGGTGGATAACGATCTGAAAGCTTTAGCGGAAGCAAATCCATCTCAACCTACGTGTGAATTAAGCAGCAAATTTTGACATTACTATTCCAATATTGAACATTTGAAACAAATTGACAAGGTTAAGAAGCTGGATAGATGGGTTCCGCATGAATTAAATGAATGTCAGAAGAGAAATCGTCTTGAAGCTTGCCTTTCTTTGCTGTCATGACATAAAGGCAAACCATTTCTACACCATATTGTTATGTGTGATGAAAAATGGATACTTTTTGAGAATCGCCAGCATTTGGCACAATGGTTGGATAAAGGTGAAGTGCCAAAACACAGCCCAAAACCAAATATTCATCAAAAAAGTGAATGGTGTCTGGTGGTCCAGCGCTGGTATCATCCAACTATAGCTTCATGAAACCTGGTCAGTTGCTTACAGCAAGTGCCTACTACAGCCAGTTGGACGAAATGATGAGGATGCTTGCGATGAAGCAGCCGAGATTGGTCAATAGAGACAGGTCAATCCTCTTGCAAGACAACACTCGACCACATGTGGCACAAACAACGCTGCTCAAACTACCGCAGCTGGACTTGGAGACTCTCTGTCATCCACCATATTCACCAGACCTTGTGCCAGCTGACTACCACTTCTCCCTGGCTTTGGACCACCTCTTGCAAGGAAAAATATTCAATTCTCAACAAGCTGTGGAAAACGCCTTTGGTGATTTCATTGCCACTCGCTCTCCGGGATTCTTCACTGCTGGCATAAACAAAGCTCATAAAGATGGCAAAACTGTGTTGATAGTTTAGGCACATACTTTGATTAATTGTACTGCTTCTTGTTTCAGAGATAATAAACCACACTTTTGATTCGAAATGAGACATTTCATATTTAATGACCTAATAGGCCCCTGTAGCAGACACTGTGGATGCCCGACCCTTCCTTATTCCCTCGCCGCTACCTCTCAATTTTCATCACCTGCATTTCTTTTCTGAGGGTTTTCTTTGCCTCCAGAGCCTACTTTGCTAGCCAGAAAGCAGATGGAAATACCAGAAAATTAATCTTCTTACCCCAGCAGGCCTTAACCAATGACTAGCCAGAGGTGGTATTTAAGTACCCAAGCTGCCTGCCTCTCAGGTGGGACAACTCTGGTTTTGAACTCCTGACCTTGAGCGATCCACCCGCCTCGGCCTCCCAAAGTGCTAGGATTACAGGCGTGAGCCACCGCGCCTGGCCCTCAGGTGGGACAACTCTGTGGCGTGTGTCCGTACTGTCTCCTGGAGATCCCCAGCAGGATTAAACCCCAGTTGCCCTCAGTGATTATTTGTTTGATAACACCCTCTTTATTGGCTGCCTTCCCTCCCCTGTCTCACTTCCCCATTTTTCCATCACTGTTTCTTCATCTCCCAATAGCTGCTTACTCAAATCCCTGTCTCAGAGTTTGCTTCTAGAAGAACACAAACTAAAATAGCCTTCAAGTTCATTTAATCCAGGAAAAAGATGTACAGAGAGGTGAAGTGACGTACCCCAGCTCTCACAGCTAATTAGTAGCAGAGCTGGGCCAGTGACTCACACAAAGTAGGTATTCAAAATACTGTTAGAATAAATGAAGATCGGTGCGGAACCCATGTTTCCTGCCTGCCAGTTTGGTGGTCTTTCCACTAAGCAGTTTACCTTTGGTTGTTACAAATCCCACAACATTTGAGGCTACAATTTAACAATTTAAGCACCTAGACCAAGATGGTAACTGTCAGCCATTAGAACTGGAATTTATTCCTAATGGGAGACTGGACCTTTCCAGGGGATCAGGGACAACCTCGGAATGATAAAGTTTGCAAACAGGGTAGGGGTTAAGGCTGGACATGAGGGGACGTAGGTAGGTGTTCAGGCTGAGTGGGCACAATCAGGAGATTAGGATGGAAACAGACTGGGGCATCAATGTGTGAGTCACCAAATCCAGGCAAGAAAACTGGTGTGTAAGAGGCAGTGGTGTTACAGTGTTGGCAAAGACACAAGGCAGCAGAAAACAAAAAACATCCAGAAGAGCCTTGGACAAAGTGCCATGGATGGCTGTCTGCTGTCAGCGGACCCTGTGAGGGTCCTCCATCCTTAGCCCTCAGAATGACCTCTGTTATCTTATTTTTATTTTTTATTTTTTTTCTTCTTTCCCCATCCTCAAATCTTTTCAGGGAAAAAGATGCTAGAGCAGAACCAGTTTTATGGCCTGGCTTCTGGGTTGCCAATTCTTCTCTGGAATATATGCTCAACGTCTAAAAGCCCCACTAGATGTAATTTATTCTTTGTGAAGTCTAGAGGCTCAGAAAGTGATGCTGACCCAGAGGCATGTGTGTGCCGTTTGTGGCCTCTCTGGTTGGCTTATTAGACAGAAGTCAGAAACGAGCTGGTGACTCATCACACATAAAGGGAGACTAAATGAGAAAGATTTTACTTTAGAATTTCTATCTTCATTTCAAATCCCCCCAGTGCTTTTTTCCTAAGGAGTTTACAAAGTGTTTTGCTTATATACTCTCATTTCATTGGTCTCCAAGAATTCTTTAACCACTAGCAAACGTGAGACACAAAAACAATACAATTCTATGCTAAGGAAAGACAAAAGCCACTACCTTTCCACTACATAGGAGACTACATTTCCTCAAAAGTTGCTACTTTCACATTGGTTTAATTGTAATATTTTTCTTGCCATATAGTTGGCAAATCTACAAATGCTTACTAATTTTGGGTTTGGATCAAAAAGAGCTGGTGATTCTGTACTACTTGGGGCTGTGAAATTTTTGGGGGGGCGGGGAGGGAAATGAGTTTAACACACGTTAAGAATTGAGTTTCTACACTTCCAAAGAAACTTCCACACTCACGGGCTTTTCTTTTGGTTTACAAAAGTCCATTTGTATTTTTTTTAAAAACACTGCATTTATCTGACACAGCAGCTAGAGCTCTTCACAAGTGCCTGAATGCAACTGAAATGGTGCCTGGCCATTAGCACCCCTAGTATCCCATGAGAGAAAAACAGTAATTACTGTGCAGTAGAAAAGCCACATATCCTGGTAGACTGAGGGTCCTTTTCTGGCTCTGGATGAATTAGCTGTATAAAGCAAGTTGCAGGAGAAGGGATACTTAGCAACCATAACTTTAAGCAGTTGCTCCCAACTGCTCTACCTATTTGCCAATTCAAGTAATAATCTTGTAAAACTTATGAACACGTGCAACAGGTCTAGCAGGATGAACGGCTCCAAAACAAGCAAGGGGTGGCGGATGTACACTCTCAAACAACGAACTTACTAGATGTCCTGTGAAGTTTTCTCACCTTATTCATAAACGCCAAAATCTCCAAGTGGTCTCGTTTTTAAAAGAAAAACTGACACCTCATCTACATTTTTTTAAAACAACTTTATTGAAGTATAATTTACATGCCATGCAATCAATCCATTTTAAGTGTACAATTAAATGGTTATTAGTAAATTTACCAAGTGGTACAGCTATTCACATAAATCAGTTTTAGAGGATTTCCTTCCCCCTATTGAGACCCCTAATTCCCATCCCCAAATACATTTCAAGCATGCCCCTCCCCTTCACAGTGCTCACCACATCCCTCAGATGTGCATCTACCCCTCACCCCCCAAATCTCTAGTGAACACCGCCACCATTTGAGCACCATAGTGTTAATCAGTCAGTACCAGTTTGATGGTGAGTACATGCAGGGCCCATTCTTCC
>CAUYRT010069895.1:0-19076 GCA_963574885.1 Lepilemur ruficaudatus
TGAATGGATGACAAAAACAAGATCCAACTATATGCTGCCTACAACATACTCTCATGTTAGCCCTAAGGGTGCACATAGGTGGAAAGAAGGAATGAAAGAAGATATCCCATGCAAATGGAAAAACAAGCACCACATATACTCAACAACAAATTGGTATTAACTGATCAACACTTATGTGCACATATAGTAGTAACATTCATCAGGTGTCAGGCAGGCGGGGGAAGGGGGGATGCGTATATTCACACCTAATGGGTGCAGTGTGCACCGTCAGGGGGATGGACATGCTTAAAGCTCTGACTTAGGTGGGGCAATGGCAATATGTGTAAACTAAACATTTGTATCCCCATAATATGCTGAAATAAAAACAAAATAAACAAAAAAGAAAACAACCCCATTTACAATAGCGACAATAAAAATAAGATACTTAGAAATAAATTTAACCAAGGAAGTGAAACAACTCTACAGGAAAACTATAAAACATTGATGAAAGAAATTAAGAGGACAAAAACAAATGGAAAGATATCTCATATTCATGGATTGTTAGCAATTTACATACCACTGAAATCAATCTCGAGATTCAATGAAGTATTTGTAAGACCTGAAACCATAGAAATCCTAAAAGAAAACCTAGGAAAAACTCTTTTGGGCATTGGCCTATACAAACAATTTACGACTAAGACCACAAAATCAAAGGAACGAAAACAAAAATAGACAAATAGGACTTAAATAAACTAAAAAGCTTCTGCATAGCAAAAGAAATAGTCAACAGAGTAAATAGATAACCTATAGAATGGTACAAAATATCTACAAACTATGTATCCAACAAAAGACTAATATCCAGAATCTAAAAGGAACTCAAACAACTCAGCAAGAAAAAAACAAACAACCTCACTAAAAACTGGGCAAATGACTTGAACAGGCATTTTTCAAAAGAAGATATACAAATGGACAAGAAACGTATGAAAAAATGCTCAACATCACTAATTATCAGGGAAATGAACACTAAAACCACAATGAAATAACACCTTACCCCTGTCAGAATGGCTATTATTTAAAAGTTAGTAAACAAGAGATGTTGGCCAGGATGCAGATGCAGGAAAAAGGAACCACTTATACACTGTTGGTGGGAATGTAAATTAGTACAACCTTTATGGATATCAGTATGGAGATTTTTCAAAGAACTAAAAGTAGATCTACCATTTGATTCTGAAATCCCACTACTGGGTATCCCCAAAGAAAAGAAATAATTATATCAAAAAGATACGTGCACTCATATGTTTATCACAGCACAATTCACAGTTGCAAAGATATGGAATCAACCTAAGTGCCCATCAACTGATGAATGGATAAGAAAATGTGCTCTCTGTGTGTGTGTGTGTGTGTGTGTGTGTGTGTATGTATCATGGAATACTACACAGCCATAAAAAAGAATGAAATAATATGTTTTGCAGCAACTTGTATGGAACTGGAGGCCATTATCCTAAGTGAAGTATCTCAGTAATAAAAACAAATACTGCGTGTTCTCACTTCTAAGTATGAGCTAAACTATGGCTGTACAAGGACACAAAGTGTTATGATGGATATTAGAGACTCAAAGAGGGGGATGGAAAAAGGGATTGAGAGATGAGAAATTACCCATGGGCTACAATGTACACTATTTTGGTGATGGGTACACTAAAAGCCCAGACATCACCACTGTACAATATATATGTATAATGGAATTCAACTTTTACCCCTAAATCTACTAAAATTAGTTTTTTAACAAAAAAAAAAGATAAAGAGAACAATGGGCTATACTCAGAGTAAAACTTACAGCTTTAAAATGCACATATTACTAAAAAGAAAGACTGAAAATTAATTACTTGAGCACTTCAAGAAGTTAGGAAAAGAAGGGTGAACTAAGCTCCTAATAAAGTGATATAAAATATAACAAAGACAAGATTAGAAATTAATGAAATAGAAAAGTATACAAGATAGAGAGGATCTTCTAAGTTAAAACCAGTTCTTTGAAATGACTAATAAGATTGATAAATTCCAGGTAAAACAAATTAAAAAAAAGAAGTCATAGACAACCAACATCAGTTCTGTAAAACAGGAAATCACTACAGAATCTACTAAGCAGATAAGAAGAAGATATTATGAAAAATATTATGACAATAAAGTTTATAACTTAAAAGAATAAATTCCTAGAAAAATAAACTTACCAAAATTAGAAGAAAAATGAATATCTGAACACCCTTATGCTTATTAATAAAATGTAATCTATAGTTTAAAAACGTACCCTTAAATGCTCCCAACCCAAATAAATAGTTTTGCCAATGAATTCTACCAACTAGAAGTAACATCAACCACATTTAAAATGTCCCTGAGACCAACAATAAAGAAACACTTCTCAACTTGTCTTGAGGCCAACATAATCTTAATACCCATACCTGACAAAGACATTATAAGAAAAGAAAATCTTAGCTTAAGCTCTTTTATGAACATAAATGTTAATAATCCTAATGTATATATATATGTGTGTGTATGTATATGTGAGCGTGTGTGTGCCAAAAGACATCAAAAATGTTCATAGAATTGTTAGTAAGATCCCCAAACAGGAAAAAAAAAAAAACTCATGAGAATTCTCATGAGAATTTAGAATTAAAATATACGAAGTACTTTGAACACTGTCTGGCACATAGTAGTTACAATATCATGTCCAACCATGATAATGCCTGGTGCCTGCATTTTCTAAAGCCTGCTACATCTTGCCACTGACACATTCCAATCAGAAAAACAAAGGGTCAAAACAGAATGCTATTTGAAAGGAAAAAAGATCACAGACTTGAAGTCTTACCCATTCTTGCCCCACTAACTATTGCCCCATTTTAGTGTGAGAGCTCATGAGTGAAAGTATAGATGTGAAGAACAAGAGCCGTTATTCATACCTTTAAAATCATTGCCAGAGGCAGGCAACCATTAGCAACAGAAATAAAGCAGGGTGGGTATGAATGCTTACAATAAACACTGAAATAAAAAAGATTTTCTTTGGTAAAGAAAATGTAATTTTAGATAACACAGTATATCATTAGCCAATCACCAATCACAGAAGAAAAATACATGATTTCAACATAAGCTGTCACTTAACTAAGTATTAGTGACTAAAATCCAATAAAATTTTCCATATTTCTAATTTTTCAAATCTGTTAATCATAGCACAGTAAGACTGCCCCAGCACGAAATGACCTAGCAACAAAGAACTGAAAATAAAGCAAGTCTTATTCATATGTTGTGAACATTCTTAATACAATATGTATAATGAGAGACAAATGTAATTGTAATTAAGCAGGAGGGCAGTGATATAATCATATTCCCCAAGAGACAAGTAAGCAGAATATGTAGAATAAAAGAGGATCACTATGTATTAACACTTCAGAGAAGAGCTGGCTTTTCGTTTTACAACAGATTTCTTAGATACAGAAGACCAGAACATTCATAAGATTACTCTATAATTCTCTCTAAAGCCACAGAGTTGTTGCAGATGCTACCAGTCTGCTTACCATTTCTTCAACATAAGGGTAAAGCATGTCTCCAAAGTATTCTGTAGCTTCAATTGGAAGCTGTGCTGGCAAATTGTCAATGGAACACATCAGAATCCCAGAGCCTTCAACACTAGGAGAAGCAATATGCTTTATTCAGATATACAAAAAGGTATTTTGTAAGCTCTAAATTTTCCAGATGTCTACTCCATTATATTTGTTTCATTATCATTTGCAATTTTATGCAAAAGTATATAACAAAATAAACAAGACTCTTTCAACAAACCATTTTCCCTCTTCGGCAATCCACTTTTCACTTAAATATCATCTATGTGTATTTAGGTGTTCAAATTGGCATGCGATTTCTCCACTAAGTTTTCAAAATATATTTGAGAATATCTCTCCAAATTTGCAGACCTTCATAAAGATGTAAAATATTGAGTGTTTTAGAACTGTATCATCTAACGGCTTTAGTAAACTCACCTGTCATGAATAATATGCTGGTCTGCATCGTACATGCAAAAGGGACGTTCTATTGTGGTACATTCAGTCATAAACTCTATAGATCCTCCTGTATCAGCTGAAATGTCACATATTGCCACAAGCCTGAAAATAACATAAATGCTTAGATGAGAGGATGGAATTCTGAAGTCTCCAACAAGATTAAAAATGAAAGGAGCTTGGAACAATTTTTAATGTGGTGCCAAGCACTTTCCAGGCTCTTAGGCTCTCTTTCCTACAGCTCACTCCTCAGGACACTGTGCTGTTCTGGGGACAGAGCATCTTCCCAATATGAGTTTTAGTTTCCATAAGAAAAACAGAAAGAAAGATTAAAAAAAAAAAAAAGAAAAAAAAGGTGGAAAATTCCTTCCCTGGAAAAATCACTGACAATAGACTAATTAAAGTTAACCGATATAGACATCTCTAATTAATTTACAAAGGTTCAATTACACTACCTCCGCCTTACTTAAGACTACATAATTTTAGATGTGATTACAGAGAAATCTCCAGAATTATGAACAAAAGTCTCAGGCCAGTATTCAAAATTCTTCCACGATTTTCCTGCTTAACCTCCAACTAGCACCTGCCTACCTGAACCCATAAGTAAAGCTAGACTGTCTCACTCAGTGTCCTAAATTGTGCTTTGGTGGCTCCATATTTCTCAAGCACCAATCCTGTCACTTGGGATTCTTGTTCTCCACACCCCACCCTTCTCAGTCTTTGCTGAGCTCAGTGGTTCTGCTTTCTAAATTCTTATGATGATGTTGCTGCTAGCATTCCCTTAGCATTTATCTGACGCCAGCCAGCTATATGTCTGAGGGAAGCAAACATATCTTTTAGCCAAGTGCCAGGCATACCAGGTGTTCCACAAATATTGATTGATTAATTAATTACCTCAACATTTAATAATTATTTGAGTTGTCTATTACATATCAGGCAATGAACTGGGTGCCTGTGGCCAAAATGGGCCCCCTTTCCTTAACGAGATTAAGTTCCGGCAGGAGGGAGAAAAATAATAGACACAGGAAAATAAATGACCATAAATGGAGAAACAAAACCAGAGTAACAGACCAGAGAGAGATAGGAGAGGGGAACCACAGGAGACTTCCCCAAGGAGGTTGCTTTGGAGCTATATGTGGAGTTACGGAAGTAAAATGAAGAGAGTTGCAAAAAGGAGGGAAGGTTAACCATATCAAATGCTGCCAAGAGGTCGAGGGAGAAAAAGCAGACAACTAGTCGTTAAAAATCAAGTCCTGTGATATGTGGGAACGTATATTCTTTGACACCCTAATAATGAGTGCTGCTGCTAAACTCTGCCATCGTTGCTGAAGTAAAGTCCTTACTTGTGCGGCAATGCAGGACAGCCTTCCACACCAGGAACCGAGAAATTTCCCGGAGCCAGGAGACTCTGAGCATCTTGGCGGGTTAGCAGACGAGGAGTGTTTTGTTCCCAGTAAATTCCGTTGATTAAACAAGTTGTGTAGGGAGCAATCTGGAAAGCAAGTTCCAAGTTCAACCAAATAGGAAATCGCTTATTTCAATACAGTGTGCTGAAAGAGAGCTATCGGTAAGGTCTGTGAGAAATAAGTAAATATTACTTCTAATTGACTTTTTTATTTGCCAGGTCAGTGGCCATCTTTTGAGGCAAAGGTAATAAATACCCACTCAGATTTCAGTGTGGAATTACCCCATGATAGAGAAACATATGACCATAAACATAATAATATTTTCATTCTGTAATGTATTGCATAGCAAAGAAAAAAGACAGGACAGAGAGCCAAGAGCCCTAGAACGCTATTTCTAGCTCAGTCACCAGTAGGGTGTGATCTAAATCATGCTACCTCAACTTCTCTAGGCTCTATTTTCCTTACCTGCCAGATGGGGATAATACATACCCCATTCCTCAAAGGAATGCTGTGAAGATTAAACCAGATAACATCTGTAAGCTCCATGGAGAAATGTGCTACAGACATGCATACATGGTAACTAGGTCAGTGTAAGTGTTAGAATGCATCCAATCACCAATACTTCTGTGATTGGGGAAAAGAGAAGGGACGAAAATTTACTAGATTCAAAATGTTTCAGTTTGAAACTGGTTTCATCATTTTTACTCTTCAAACATGTCAAGCTGAAGTTAAGAGTCCTTCTCTCTAACATGCTCTATGTGCTATGACAGCTAAACTTCATACCAGAATCTAAAAATGCTGTGTTGTTCAAACGTATTTAAAATTATATTAAAGTATTCCTTTTCACAATAAATGCATGCATTTTTTGTTTTGTTTATCTTTTGATTTCTTGGTTTATTTGGGGAAGGATTATTGCATGGCCAATTACTACAGAACACACAAATATATTGCACTTCTTGTAAGATAAGGCCAGTGTGTCCCCATCAGAAGGATTTGATTTGCAAGTAGCTTTTTAATACAGTGGGGGTGATCTGTGCTTATATAGCCACACTGTTTCACACTGGCCTCCTATAATCAATGACATGTATTTAAAGATGGCTGGCTAAGGCTGGGATTGCAGTTTGTGGCCATAGAAGGGATAAACCTATGTTGAGACCAAACCTCATAGGCATTGTGCTTTGCCAACGGTGCTAATTAGTCCAAAATGAATATAGAAAACAGTAATTCACAGAAAATGGCTTAGAGCTATTGGGACATGCAGACCTGAAGTAGTAACAGAGGCAGTGAAGCAAAGGGCATACCCACGGAAACCACCGAAACCGCTCAGCACAGGCCACTCTAACACCAATAAAAGATGACAACTCCTAAGGCCAACTCATGATGCCCAAAAATTCACAACAGAGGAACTGAAAACCAATGTGCACATTCATAATTTCTCTCCTGAAGACAGCCTAGCTATCGTGTGTCATAAGCAACCAACTCAAAAGCTGAACATGATACTCACATCAGTATTAAAACGACTTATGTAGCGCTCAGGATATTTGTCATACTCCACAGGATCATATACACCATCTGTTTTCCTGACAAGATGATGATGGCGACTTAACACCGTCCCATACACTTTTCTGAGGTCTTGCAGAGGAGAAAGAAATTAGTAAAGTGAGTGACAAATGATAAAGATTTACGGTGATAAAATAGTATAACAGATACTATTAAAAACAGTAAAAGCTACAGTCACCCCCTGTCCCTTACCTCCAGTTTGGGAAACTTCTTTCAATTCATGGGGCTCCACGTATTCACACGGTAGCTCATTAAAGATTTCTTGGGCTCCCTGTTAGTAACAGTTGAGTAAAATTCCAAAAATCAATAGGATAAGAACCAACATGGTTTCCTGCAAAGATTCTAACTCATTTGCCCCAAAATTATACAGCTCCACTTGCCCTCCTTGCAACCTGAATTGCAATACAGAAGTACAGGTGAGCTTCTTATAGGAAACCTTTAAACCAGTTCTTATTCCAGTTTGAATAGTACTTTAGAAGGGGCTTTAATTTTTTTTTTATTTAAGTTACTTGGCGTTATCAACAAGAACATTTAGAAATGAGGGCACAATAAAATATTTCCATCTACTTTTCAATCCATTGTGGAAATTATTTCAAATGGGGAAACTATCTTTCCTACAAAAGAAAAAAATCAGCTGCTTAGCTCACAATATAATAGTAATAATGATGTCCTATTTGTAAACTATGTTCTTTGAACAAAGAACTATTTTACAATTACAACTTTCTATAGGAAATTACAAATGCATTCTCAAAATCACTCAAGGAGGAAGAAAGTATTAATTGCAGTTTTGAATTAATCTTCCTAACATCTTATTGGCAAAACTCCAAGTAGTCCTAAAAAATGTACATCCTGAGGTCACTTCCAAACTTTTGGACAACTCAGTGAAGGAGGTAAAGCAGATCACCCTCTGAATAGACCTTTACACTATTAACAATGAATTATCCTTTTAAAAAAAGAAAGAAAGAATAAAGCGTTCCAAGTCTCTGATAGCTTGGCATCAACTAAAAGCAAAGAAAATGTTCGGACCATCACTGCTCTTCACTACAAGAAAAATCCATTGGTAAGGAAAGTACCAAAAACAGAATCCTCATTCATTTTATTTGAAATGCCTGCAAAATGCCTACATCATTTGGGTTCATTTCAGAGTTTCAGACTGCTTTAGGGAAGGAAGACAGGTGCAATTTACCTTAGATACATTACCAGTCCCTGTGAACACAAACGTTAAGGGCCCTATTGACTTTGGCATCAAACCCAGAGATATTTCATAACCAGCATCACGGACAGCTTGCACAGCCTGACTGCTATTCCTGTAGTTATGAGCCATGCCAATATGCTGAAAACAAGCACACGCAGTGTACGTTAGTCCACCAGCTGAGACATTTTTCTATTCTTAAAGTGTGATATGTATTTTCAAAAAAATAAGCGAAATAAACATCTCTCACCATAAAAGGTGTGTGATGTCCCAAAGCAAGGAGCCTTAAACCCATTCCATGTAAAATGTTGATCATCCCTATTGCAGAATCAGACCAATAGAAAGACCATTAGTTGGGAGGAGGTGAAGCTGTTCTCTCTGCCCATTCTCCAACCATTTGGCGCCCTGAGGAAGCACAGACCACAGCGTCTCAGATTTGGAAGGAGCCTCAGTAGATCTTACTCATCCCCTCAACTTTCTGCCTTCAACGGCACTAGCCTAGCTGCCTCCCCCACCTATTTCCCCCATCTTCAATTCAGATAAAGTAGAAAGAGTGTTCCTCTTCTTATCAAGATCAGTCTTTCCACCTTGGCTCCAGATCCCATACATTTTTGCCAGCCAAAAAATTCACTATTGAATTATTCTCTCCCTATTGGTTCATTCTTATCAACATTTGAACATGCTCTAATCCATTCCGCACCAAAAACAAATGGTCAACAA
Organism: Lepilemur ruficaudatus; assembly: GCA_963574885.1. NCBI lineage: Eukaryota > Metazoa > Chordata > Mammalia > Primates > Lepilemuridae > Lepilemur > Lepilemur ruficaudatus. The sequence continues at coordinate 8,901 of CAUYRT010069895.1, forward strand.
AAACAAAGCAGCCAAGGACTGAAGAGCCCCCATCAGTTATTTAGTGACCTAAATAGCTAAACTCTGTGGACAATTCTTAGATTAGGTCAGAAGTATCTGGCCACGTTGACTCCCTCATTGTTGAAACACTCTCTTCCCTCAGCATCCCTGACTTGAAATTTTTTATCCTACCTTTCGGTAGGCTCCTCTTCCTATGCCCATTTCTTTTATATGATTCACCCTCGGGATTCTATCCTGGGCTCTATGCTCTTCAGTATCTACATTTTTTCCTTAGGTAATTTCATCCAGTCCTAAATTTCAAGTACTGTCTGTATGTGGATGACCCCAAGTCTGTCCCTCCAACACAGATTTTGCTTTTGATTTCAAGACCTATGTAGCCACCTTACGCATGTCTCAGTTTAGATGTTCAGACAGCTAAAACTCAGCATACCTATAGCACAGACCTTAGCATCTATTCTCTCCTTCTTCTTAGGGATAGAACTTTCCAAAACAATCCCCCGCCACACACACACCCCTACCAAGCTTTCTTTTATCTTTTTTCCAAAGTCAACTTTTAAAGAAGTTGTATTGTATATAGAAATATATAGTTGTATTGTATATAGAAATAATCTATATACAATAAAATGCACCAATTTATAGTGTATACTTTGTTAATTGTTAATAAATACACACAGTTGTGTTACTACCACCATGCTCAAGATACAGAATATTTCCATCAACCCCCGGTTCCCAGATGACCTTTCTGTCTGTATAGATTAAGTTCCTCTAGATCTTCATATAAATGAAATTATAAGCATATACAGTCATCCCTTGGCATACACAGGGGATAGGTTCCAGGCCCTCCAGGTATACCAAAATCCGCACATACTCAAGTCCTGCAATTGGCCCTGCAGAACCCGCCTGTCTGAAGAGTTGGCCCTTCTCCATACACATGGGTTTTCCATCCCACGAATAAGTGTACCCACATAGTTCAAACTGGTGTTGTACAAGTATCAACTGTATTCTTTTGTTGTGTGTCCGCTTTCATCCCACATAATGTTTTTGAGACTCAAACATCTTTTTTTTTTTTTGAGACAGAGTCTCACTCTGTTGCCTGGGCTAGAGTGCTGTGGCATCAGCCTAGCTCACAGCAACATCAAACTCCTGGGCTCAAGCAATTCTTCTGCCTCAGCCTCCCAAGTAGCTGGGACTACAGGCATGCGCCACCATGCCTGGCTAATTTTTTTCTATATATTTCTAGTTGGCCAATTAATTTCTTTCTATTTTTAGTAGAGACAGGGTCTCGCTCTTGCTCAGGCTGGTTTCCGACTCCTGACCTTGAGCGATCCGCCCGCCTCGACCTCCCAGAGTGCTTGAGCCACCGTGCCCAGCCAAGACTCAAACATATTTTATGTGTATCAGTAGTTGTTTCTTTTTATTGCTGAAGAGCTTTTCATTTTCCATTTTCTATTTACAATTTATTTATTTTTTCTGTGGCATATTTGGGTTGCTTCCAGGCTATTATGAATAGAGCTGCTATAAAAAATTATTTGTATAAAATACTGCATTTCTCTTAATAAATGCCTATTAGTGGAATTCATTTTGTTTTTTGACACTCAAGTTTTTAACTTCTTCTTGAAAGATTTTGATAATTTGTATTTTTCAAGAATTTGTCTAGTTCACCAAGATTGTCAAATTTATTGGTTTAGTTATCCTTCCATATATATATATTTTTTTTGAGACTGAGTCTTGCTCTGTCACCTGGGCTAGAGTGTCATGGCACTGACCTAGCTCACAGCTCATTGAAGTTTCTTCAATATTTCCTCCATGGCAGTGAATTACATCAGCTTTCACTTGACCAAAAAGTTGTTATTTCATCTTCATTTTGGGGGAAGATGTCATTTGAAAGACAATATCTTTTGGAAAGATATTATCACTATGCATAGAACTCTAGGTTGCCTTTTTTTTTTCCTTTCAGCACTTAAAAGATGTTGTTCCATTTCCTTCTGGCTCATAAAATGTTTCTGATGAGAAGTTTGTGATGTTTCCTATCTTTGTTACTCTATACATAATATGTCTTTTTCTCATTGGCTATTTTTAAATTTCTTTTACCACTGCTTTTTAGCAAGATAATTATGATGTTCCTAGTGTTATTTTCTTTATGGGGTTTTTTGGGGGAGAAGTTGTGGTTTATTGAGCTTCACTTATCTGTGGATTTATAATTTTTATCAAAATGTGGGAAAATTATATTTTTTCTTTCAACATTTTCTTTTCTTGCTCGCTCGTAGCAATAGAAACTAAATAAAATGAAGCAAAGAAAGAATAAAAGATTGAGGGGAAAAAATCAACAGAATTTAAGTGACCAGTGGTGATCAAGTGATCTAATATATGTGTATTTGGGGTCCCAGAAAAAAAGGAGGGAGGAAGGAAGGAAAACAGGCTTTAAAAGGATCAACTTAATCCACAAGCCATTGCCTATCAGAACAAAGCCCAACCCTCCTGAAAGGAAAACAACAAAATCTAACAATCAACAGTGTAAAATGAACAATGTCTGGAAGAAAAGATCTAGATTTTCTTCTGTAGTGTCTATCGATATTGATAGATAGACAGATGTCTCCTTTATTCCTCTCCTCATTTGTTTAAAACTTGAACATATTGAGCATTTGTAATAGCTATTTAACCTCCTTATCTTCCAATTATATATCTCTCTCTCAATTTAGATTTTAAGGTTAGTTTTTTAGTTTTTATAAGGGTGAATTTAGAGTAGTCCGTATTGAGAGATCATTTAGCCACATGATTCAGAGCTTCCCTGAATACCCTGTATGTTCAATGAAGTCTCTCCATCCTGGCTGATGGGACAAACTCTGGGAACAGTTTGGCGTAGACTTCCCTGGTAATTGCTCTTTCCTTAAGATTGTTCCTTCCCCAGTCGGAAGGAATTTTCGCCGTCCACCCAACAAGACGCTAAGCGTATTTCTGGAACACTTTTTTGCATAGCTCTCTCCTATTTGGTATATGTGTTGCCAGTTCTAGCCACTTCAGCCTCCCTGATTCATAGAGTTTGCCAGGTTTTGTGTCACTTTTCCATATACACACCATCTAGAAATTTCTCCAGACAGCCAAGATGAATATAGAGCTCACCTCATTTATTTTCCATCTATTGGAGATCACAATCTGTACTACCTGTTGTCCAGTGTCTGAAAACATTGTTTTATATACCTCATCTGATTTTCTAGTTGCTCAATGGCAGTATAGTAAGTCCCAGTTAATTCCACGAGGATACAAGTAGAGCACATGGTTTTATCAGCACACATAGTTGCCCAGTTACAGATTACATTTCTCCATCAGTTTTGATCAGTGAATATGGGTAGAAATTATATATTCAAATTCTGTGTTGCATCCTTAAAAACGAAGCTGCTTGCCTCAGATTTCTTTCTCCCCTTTCCACTAACTGGAAAATAGCAACAGCCAGAAGGGTCACCTTGAGAATGAAAGCCAAGTGTTGACAAGAGCAGAGCTTTCCCCGCATCCCACCATCCCTGGACTCCTCACCTCTGGATTTCAATCTTATTTAAGCTCTGTTTTATGGGGTCTCTTCATTACAGCAATTTGCCTTGTAATCTGCCAATATAGTGCCCTAAACTGAACTCATTTACTACCTTCTCCTAAATTCTTCTTTCATCCCTGTAGGTACTAACAGAACTGAATCATTGTCCAAGTTAATAACCTGGATGTCATCTTTGGAATGTCTCCCTCATCCTCTACCCCCACATCCAACCAATCACCAGATCCTGTGAACTCCACCTTCTAAACATTTCTAAAACTCACATATCCTCTCCATCTACACTCTAATAATACTGAACTTATTTCTATTTCTAGTCTTCAAAACTGCTCTTTCTTCCCTCTTTCCTTTGGGCTTTGCCCATGTCTATGCTCCTTCTTCTGTATCTCCTTGAATAGTTCTTCAGATGTCATCTTCGAAGACACTTTTCAAAGGAAGCTTCTCCAATGGCCAAGTCCATTTAAATGTCCTTCTTATAGCAATTAGCACCGACATTGCATGAAATATTTGTGTGTTTACTTGGCTGAATACTTCTCTAAGGATAAGACCCACATTATTTTCACAGATGTGGTGCTACTTCCGAATATGTTGACTTCTGAATAGATCAGTTTATTTCTGATGTATTAATTCTTGCCAGATAAAACAAAACCCTTATCTGGGTGAGTACTGAAAAGCCTTGGGAAAAATAGTCTTCAGAGGTCTCCCTGTTACTCCTCCTGAATTAAGAAATGTGATTTTATGTTACTTTAATAGAGTAATGTGTGATGGGTGAGGAAAGGTATGAGGTAGGAGTTAGAATAAGTAACAAGGAATTGGTGTTAAGTGAAAGAATTTTATGAGTTTCAAAATTTTGCTTAGATTTCTTTACTATTTCAGAAGCAGGTGGATTAGGGTATAATAGGATAAAATAATAATAAGATTAGGGTATAATAATAATATGATGGATTTTCTGAAATTGTTCATTTCTAAAAGTATACAATATTTTAAATTTTTCCAACATATCTGAGCAAGAATTTTTTGAGTGAACGGTGCAAGAGTGCTGTTTGTGAAAGTACCCTAGGATTGCAAATGATCTTATTTTTTATACAACTAAATAGTATGATACTATTGACCATCGACCATATTTTTGGATATGAGTTTAATCTCAATAGGTGCTGTTACACCTGGTCAAGGTGAAACAACAGTGACAGAAACACCTAAACACAGTGAGGACTCTTCCACTTTTATAGTACAAGGCCAAATGAAGAATGCCAAAATCACGACTTTCCTTATTAGACATTCAAGTAGTCTAATCTGATCCAGAGCAATGACGGGCTGTGGTGTCACAGGCTCAAATTACTCACTGGGACAAAATTCAAGCAGTTTTTCTGCAAACTCCAGCTCTTGTCCTTTCCAGACGGCTCCTCTGTCAGTTCCTGCCCCTGGTCCTTTTTTCCCTTTCCCTCTTCCCTGTCTTCTATTTCCCAATATCTCATTACCAAACTCTCCTCTCCTTCTTTGCTGCCCAGAAGCAACTACCTAAAAAGTCAGAGCCTGTTCCTAGGTGCTATCCTTCTTCCTGCTCTCCTTTTTGACATTTTTATGATAAAATATATTTTAACAATTCATCTTTGTCTCCATTCTGCTGATATTCCTCACCCCTCAGCGTGTTGCCATTTCTATATTCGTCAATGGAAATAAACATGCCTTGCCCCTTGATACAGAAGGGGCCCTTGATACACAGTTATTCTCCAGGCAACTTTAGTAAGTGGGTGACACAGAAGCTGTGGTGTACCTACCTGCCACACCGGCCCACTGTCCAAATGCCACCACCCGTACACCTCTGTGATCCACCATTTTCTCATAATCAATCAGTCGAATTTCCTGAAGAAAAGATAAGAAAAAATTTCTCGACTAGACCCATTTAGCTTAATTTCAATGAGTAAAGTATATATATGAGCACATTTTTTCCTCTTAAATATATCTTGACTTGCTAACATAAGTTAGCAGCAGGTGCACTATGAAATATTTAGAAAACGCCAACTTACAAACCAATCGTAAGTTTCTAATTCGAGATGAAAGAATGGGAATGGTCCTAGCAGGTGCTAAACACCCCTTGATGGTAGGCAATGAAATAATAAATGTAGGATTTTCTTTAACTTTTTGCTCCCCATCCACCCACCCAGCCAGCCCCATCTACATCTACAGCCCCACTCATTCTCACATCCTTCCTTCTGGCTCAAACAGATCCCTTCTGAGACTAATCCTCGTGAGGTAGATCCCAGCTTTTCTTATGTCCTCCAAGACCACTCTTCTAGAACTATGACTTCTTTCCTGCATCATCCCTCTTTCCATTGCTTCTCAGCCATTCTAAATACACCCGGGTCCCTTCTGCCTTAATAATAGTAACACTCCCTCTCAAGTTCAAACACAAGTGCCCCTCTCTTTCTTTCTCTCTCTCTTCCTCTCCTTCCCTCCCTCCCTCTCTCTCCTCCCCTCCTCCTTCTCTCTTTTTCTCTCTCCATCCTTTTACAGGTAAGCTTCATTTTAAAATTTGCAAGTGTTGCTTGCATTTCCCTTCTTCTTTCCTTAGAAACCTTTACTCTCTCAGGAAAGTCTTATTAGTCCATGCTTAAAACCTATTGTAATTATATAGATAATTATTATTAATTATCTATAATTATGTAGATTGTAATTATATAATATTTTAAATGGTCATTTTATTTCCTCAAAGATCCCATGATTTTTACCATGTTCATGAATTTAAGAATGTTTAACATTCATCCAACTTCGAGTAATTGGTTACAAAATGCTGCCCAAAAGCAGCCCTGTCGATTCTGTTTTTATTAATTTTCTTGTAATGAAAAAAAGTTCACATAACAAAAAAAAAATGTTTCTAGAGTACTTTTAAATGTTTCTAGAGTACTTTATTTGCTTAAGGCAGAACATTCTTCTTATAATATTATTTCCATTAATTACTTCTGAATCAGTTCTTCAGAAACACTGCAAATTAACTCCACCACCGAGGTCTGTTGTGTTTGGAATTAATTGGAAAGTTTTTCTATACCCTTATATAAAATTTATTTTCCTCCACTGCTTTTAGTGTTGGTTAATCCTCCTGTCCTCTATCCTAGTCTGAGATTCTAGTTTCTAATGCTTTAACATCCTTACCCCAGGAGTTGGACCTTAGACTTTATCTATAATCACTCCCTGCATTCATCCAGTCTGGTGGCTTTAGATGCCAAACTACAAAATGTATGTCAGGAAAAGCTGCCCTCCTAAGCTTCAGACGCATACAATAGCCCATTTAGCTTATCCCCTTCAATGATTAAGCTCAGCAGTCTCTAAACTCAACCCTTATTTTCTCATCTAAGTCCACTCCTCTTGCAGTAACACCGTCTCAATTGATGGCAACTCCTGCAAGTAACTCAGGACAAAACCTAGAGTGATCCCCGACTCCTCTCTTTTTCTCATGTTTCACCTTTACTCCATCAGCGAATCCGCAGGCCACCGTCATTTGTGACCTAGAGTCTACACTAGCCTAGCCTAACAGTCTTCTCACCAGTCTTGCTCTCTTTTTCCCACCTCCAACGATTATCTACACGTTAGATAAAATAGGCATTTTGGAACATGATCTATTCTAACCCTCCACTCGAGAAGACCCTCAGGCCTCTGCACCACTATTCTTTCTGCCTGACTCTTCGCAGATGGAGATGGCTTAGACCTTCACCTTCTTTGTTGCTCAAACACCACCTCCACAGTGAGGCCCTCCCTGACCACCCTACTTAAAATAGCATCGTCACCTCCCAGTACTCACCACTCCTTCTCTCCTCCAACATTATATTTATCTCCATCACACATATTGCCAAGTGGCATATGAGATGTCTTATTTACTTGTCATCCGTCTCCTCCCACTAAAATGTAAGCTTGTGAAGACAGGGATAATTTGCTGTTTTTCTCCCTCATTTCCGTGAACAGTGTCTAACACATTGTAAGCGTTCAATAAATATTTGTTGAATGAATATCCTGTATTGTGAACAGCTGATAGTTTTTCTATTGGTTTTATATTTCAAAAAATACATATTCCCATTATGAATGTTAATAAATATAAAAATCATCTCTAGTCCAGTTCTGGCACTACAGAGCTGTGCACCCCAGTCAAGTCACTTAACCTCTCTGAGCCCCACCACAAATACAGCATGGTAGATGATACAACCCCTGAAGTTACTTTCAGCCCCAAAATTCAAGTTGGTAGGATCTGGCCAATTTGGCCTTATGAATTGGTGACCATTTAGAGAAAAAGCTTTTATCATTCTTTCCATTTTGGAATATAAAAGGAATAAAATATATTTAGTTCCTCGTGTTAAAAACTCCAAGCCTGCACAGCAGAGGAGCTCTAAAGAGCAGCAGAACTAGGCAAGCACTAACTCACAGATCACCTTCCCTGATGAGATGAATGACATAATGTATGTCCTAGAAAGTGAAAGAAAACTAAAACTCTACCTGAGACTTAAAAGTAAAAACACATTATTTTTCTATATTTGTGAATGTTGATCACTAATTACCTTTTTTAGAATCTCATCCAACAAGCCCATATTGGCCTCCTGAGCTTTTATTGTGTGAGAGAAAAATGCGTAAGTCTTCCTGGGCATTAATTTTTCCTCTGGAGGCCTCTTAACTCCCAAAATTAGACAAGCTTCAGAAATATCCTCCTGAAGAATGCCACCAGCTTTGACATATTCCTGAAAATGTAATTTTGGTTAAAGATTATTATTACCCTGATTTGTGATATTCACATTTTCTTTAATAAAAAGTATAGCAAATAAAGGCACAGACTTTTGAAAGAATAAAATCTGCATGGATTAGAACAAATAATAGAACAGCTACTTCTAACATCTGTACTTGTTGGCTAAAGAGAAATCTATCATTCTCAACTTTCATAGCAAAATAAATTTAAAAATTCAGCATATACTCATATTTAGGAATAGTTTATAGTTTGATCTTATCCACTAGCACATTTGATTTAACCTACTTGTGAAATGTATATTTTTACCAACAATGCACTGAAATATTAAATACCAAATTGTGATTTATTATTCATATTTTTAAAAGACATATCTCCAACATTTCTTTTTCATTGTTTTGGTCCAATTAGTATTTATTAGTGTTCTAATCTGGACAGTGGACTGTGCTAGAGATGAGATGAGAAGACACAAAGAAAGACTGACAAGATCCCTCCTGCAAAGGAGCTCATAACATACAGTAAAAAGAAGTCAGGAGCACAGCAAAGGAGGCTGAATTTGAAAGAATATTATGATCAACAGACTCTCAGTGATATACTACTTTAATGGAGATCAAGGTAATTCCCAGGTGGGATGATCAAAGAAATAGGTAATTTTAACTTAATCTAAGAGGCTGGGTGAAATTGGAGAAATGGAGATGGGAAATACAAGAGGCATTGAAGACATTTATACAAATACGAAGGCAGAAAACTAAGTAGATGTTTAGGGAATATGGATAAATCAATTTGGAAAAGTAGATTATATGTCACCATTGCTAATATGAGCCATATAATAAGAATAATCATTGATATTTATTAATAAATTACTATGTGCTTTGCTAAGCTCTTTGTATAAATTACCTCATTTAAATTTTATAAAACTCCCATGAGGTAGGTACAATTTTAATTCCCACAATGGAAAACACGAGGCTCACACATTTAACTGAGGCTATATAGCTAGTATTTGGAAGAAATAATCACATTAGAGTTTTATATGAAGGAGTGTAATGACCCAAGCAGAATTAAAAGAGCATCTATAGTTGCAGTTAAATAAAATGAAGATAAATTTAGTTAAGAATCTACTTCAAAGGAAAGTACAGATGAATTAGAGAGACAGTAAAAGAATGAACATATAATTTCTACATCATTTCTTTGAAAATAATCCATTTTCCCATGTGTAGTAGATTGGTAAATAAAGCATGGTAAATACATACAATGGAAGATATAATGTCACAGTCATTAAACAGAATGAAACAGATCTGTATGGACTGACATGGAGCAATGTCCAAGATATACAGACTAAACAAAGCAAGTTGCAAAAGCATATATATAGCACACAGCCTTCTGTATAAGAACAAAAGGGAAACAAGAATACACATACAAACACACATGCATGCACACACACGCAGATGCTTATTTTTGCAAAAAAGAAATAGAAATGATAGATCAAATAACTTTTTGAACACAGCATTCTGAATATTCTTTATGAGGTATATTCTAAGAGCATAAAAAAACTTCAAAGAAATATTAAACTTCATTTAATGGGCTTATTGTTAGCAATAGTAATAGTATTGTGATTCTGAAACCATTTAATGTATATCATAGGATAGCAAAAAATATGCATAAATATTACAAGAATTGAGATTTTCATTTAATTGTACACTTAAAATGGAGTGTTGGTTGTACGTAGATACAGTTGGAGCACTATGTATGTACTCTAAGGACTACTTTGACAGAGTAGATTTTTAAATATAACAAGATAAGTCAACTTGAGTGGTAATATATTTTGGGAAATCAGTTCACTATAAATTGTGACTGTAAACATTATACTGTAAATGCTTTGTAGTTTTTCCCCCAATAAAAAAGGAAAAAAAAA
>CAUYRT010069897.1:0-34185 GCA_963574885.1 Lepilemur ruficaudatus
AAAAAAAATACACAAAACCAACAAAACCCAGCCGGGCGCTCTGGCAAGCGCCTGTAGTCCCAGCTACCCGGGAGGCTGAGGCAGAAGGATCGCTCACAGACCAGGACCTGGAGCTTGCGGTGACCCACCCTCACTGCACTCTACCTAGGACGCCGAGTGACACTCTGTCTCCACAAAAAAATACAAGGAAACATATTATGGGGATACAAATGCTTAGTCACAAAAATGGCATTGTTCTAAAGAAAAGATCTATTAGCACCCTTTGCCAAGGACCCAGGACCTGCTCTGTTTCTTTTAATTACAGGAGATATCTGTGTATACTTCCAAATCATTTTCTTGCCAGCTGAAGATTTCTGCGGCTTACAACCAAAATAATCTTGAGGAGGGTATCTATACCACATCCTTGTTTAAGATAATCTGCTCCGAGAGCCCCTGCAGAATGGGCACTGAGCTGAATGACCCATACTCATTCCCACAGCAAACCAGACCAGGTGTGAACACTTAACCCCAATAGGGCTAGAGGGTCTCCTATGCATGGATTTTGGAGTTCACCTACAGAGTCCAATTAGTCTTTTTTGTAGGCTTAAACAGAAATGTCCATGTAAATCTAGGATTAGGCTAGGCCTGAGCACGATGTTCAAAGCTGGTGGGGAAAGAGGAGGTGGAGGGAGAAGAAGGAAGTAGGGATAAGGAGGAGATAAAGATGGGAAAAAAGAAGAAAGAATCATCTGAGAGGTGGTCATCTTAGTTCCCTTCTTTATAGTTTTTGATTCCCAGTCCCTATGAGATCCAGCTAAAATTCTATGTCCTTCCAGCAAATTCCCCATTTTTGTAAGATTAGTTTTAGCAGGTTTCCATTCCTACCAATCAAACACCATGCCATCAATTCATGAGCCACACTGTTGCCTGCTCATTCTGTAAGAGAGCTCTGGAGCCAACTTCTCTCCTCAAGCCAAGAACAGGAGAAGGATTTTCACACCTCCGTGGCTGTCTGGTCCCTTCAGGAAAACTATCACAATTACCATGGGATTTGATGACTTTAGTGTTAAAATCCCACAGGTAAGGAGAATCATGCAATCAAAGTGTGAAGCTGGAAGGAGACTTTGGAAACCATGTATTTCAACAAAGGTGGGAACTAATGTCCAGCTAGGCGTAGTGGTTTTCCTAAGGCCAAACAGTTCAATCATCCCAGAGACAGGACTAGTTCAACATCTTATCTCTCCCAGTCCTGATCTTTCCAGTTAACTGATCTTTGAGTGTGGAAAGAGTGCAACACCATGGGAGACGACTATGAAATCCTTAAACATGCACTATTCAGCACACCCACCGCCTGGTCTTTGGAGCTTACCTATATCTGTATAATGGCATTAGCCTGACTGTAGAATGTTAGAACTGCTCATGAGACATTTATGACAATGGATAAAATTTTAAGAAAAAGTTTCCTACTTTTTTTTTCAGTACTCACCAACTGGCTCAGACAGATAGATGGGTTAATTGATAGAGCTAACAAAGTTAATTGTTCGTAATGTTTATACATTCTACATTCTCTTTAGTTCATACATGAATATTTGTCTTATCCTTATTTTTTTTGCATCACCAAAATAAACAACAACATCATTAGCGGTTATGTCTAAAACTATATACTTTTCCCTTTGTAATTTGGTAGTGATTTAAATTACTACTAAATGTGATAATTTGTGGCAAAATCAACTAATCCATATTTGGAAGCAATCACAGTAGCATATTACCTGCTATGTTAACTATTTGATGTTAAATTGCATTAATTACAGATTATGAATAATTAAGATCAGCCAGGCCTCTCCGATTAATAAGTCCAAACTCCACGGCAGGTTGTTAAAGGCAAGGTATTTTCTATGAAGATCCCAACATTCTGTGATCCAATAACATCTATTAGACTAAAGTGAAAGATGAATCTTATTAAATTTAGGATGCTGTTTTCTTTCTAGAAGGGGAGCTGTCCCAGAAATGTTTCGATTTAATTGAAATATTTTAAAACATGAGTTTTGATACTTTGGTCTAATTTTTTATTGTGATAAATTATATATAACATTAAATTTTCCATTTTAATCATCTTTAAGTGTATACTTCAATGGCAGTAAATACATTCACAATATTATACAACTATCACCATCATCATCGCCAGAAATTTTTAACTTTCCAACATGAAACTCCATATCCATTAAATAGTAATTCCCCATTCCCTTCTCCCCACAATACTTTGGTCTAATTTTATAGGTTTGCATATCCCACAAAAATATTTTTAACATTGATTCATACCCTCTTGAAGTAAACAAATTTATAAATAGAAACAATAGAGTGCTTTATTCGACTCTTTTCTCCTGTGGAATTCAAATGAAATGTGATTTCCACAGAGTCATACTGAATAACAATCAGACATTTCTGCTTCAGAACTCTTTAAGACCTAAACCAATGGAAATTCCGTGTGTAAAAGAGCAACACAACAGGGAAACTTGTCATGATACTCATTAATTGAAAGTTTGGGTGGGTGCGTTCCTAAGGACTTCTATGCAAGTTAATAATTTTAAACTCTAATCCTTTTTGTTTCTCTGTAAAAGCAATGGCATTCCACATGTTTGATTGGTGCCCAAGCCTCACATTGTTTTCTTCCCAACAAAATCAAAACTAAGCAGAGATGTTCATGCCAGAGAAAGCTTCACCTGTTAAACTCTAACACAACTAATAAAACAAGCCTTTGTTTTTCAATAAAAATTTCACTCCATGGTTTGGTAACAAAAATAGATCCACATCTCTACTCCTAACTTGGAAATCTCACCAGTAACAGAATGAATTTTCAGCTCTGAGTCTCAATGATAAGAAACATATTTCCTAAGACAGAATTAGCTATAGGCTGGGAATGTTGGGGCAAAACTTTTCTTGTAAAAACAATGGATGTATGCCTTAAAGGGGGATACATCTTCTCTACAAAATATCCTGATTAGCTAGTGAAAAGTCACTTCCTTTATTCTTAGCATTCTATTAAAAACTTTTAAAATCAAACAACACATTATAGGTTGGTTATATTTGGCTTGAGTAGACATGATAGAACCATAGCAGGTTATTTCTGATTCCTCTGTATTTTTATCCTGAGAGGGAACTTCTCCACGCTGCAAATACATCCCAGAAAAATGCCCTGAACATTGAGTTGCCAGATAAAATATATGACATACAGTTAAATTTGAATTTCAGATTATTTTTAGCATAAGTATGTCCCAAATATGGCATGGGATATACTTATAGTAGGAAATTATTCATTTATATCTGAAAGTAGATGTAACTGGGCATCCTATATTTTTATTTGCTAAATCTGGTAACCTCACTTACTTGCACACAAGCAAGGTTCCTTAAATATTTCTAAAGGAAAGTTTCCTTAAATATAATTAATGCAACTCCCTCCACCCAAACAAAAGTATGAAAAGAACATTAGACTAGCAATATGCTGTATAAAAGTTATCTACCTTTGTATACTTTTCTTAACATTTTATAATAAAAAACAGAAGTGAGACCAAAGGTTTGTGATTGATATTAAGAATTAAAGAGAGGGCTGGGAATGGTGGCTCATGCCTATAATCCTAGCACTTTAGGAGGCCAAGGCGGGAAGATCACTTGAGGCCAGGAGTTTGAGACCAGCCTGGGCAACAGCAAGATCTCATTTTTACAAAAAATTTAAAAATTAGCTGGGCATGGTAGGTACACCTGTAGTCCCAGCTACTCAGGAGGCTGAAGCAGGAAGATCACTTGAGCCCAGGAATTGAAGGCTACAGTGAGCTAAGATGACACCCTGCACTCTAGCCTGGGCACAACAGAGCGAGACCCTGTCTCAAAAAAATAAATAAATAAATTCATGTATTATAATTTAACATACTTATTTAACACAATGAATGATAATACTTTGAGAAAAAATAGAGCAAGATAAAAGGGCATATGGCAGGGGTGGGGGTTGCAATTACAGTCATCAAGAATTGACATTTGAGCAGAGGCTTGAAAAAAGTGGGAAAAAGTATATCTGAGAAGTGTTCCAGACAGAAAGAATAGCCAGGCAAAGGTCCTGAGGCAAGAGCACGTAAATCAAATTCTGGATATACAGTTCTCCAGCAGCAGCATGCTCAAACATGTTGCAATTCTAGCCTGGGCCTCGACTGGATCCCCTGCTAGAACTATTGAACTATCTGCATTTGTGTCTCCACAAGTCAGCCCAGCAGGCATTTCTCCTTTGCCAGTTGCTCTCTGCTAGGCTTTGCCAATAGGGGACAATAGAAAGATACTGGAAGGCTGGAAGCAGAGGACATGCTTGCTCTTTCCTGTCCGCTTCCTTTGTCCTGTCAGCGTCACCTGGAAGGGCCCTTCACCTTAGCAATGGCTGTGAGGACCAGTTTCTAGCTTTTACCCTACTTCCAAAAGCAGCCTCATCTGGCCCCTCAGAATATCTGCTACGGAAGGGCAGCCCCTTCTCTGAGTCCCAGGTCCCACTTCTACAGACCCTGCTCTTCCCTCTGTCCCCACAGCCCTAGAGCTGTGAGCCTCCTCCTGCAGCTCCGTCTATGACCTCAGTGCTCCCTTTTGCCCTTTCAGTTGTCCAAGACCCATTTAACCAGTTCCCAACACTGAATTCCCTCTGTTATGATAACTAGTGTGCTTTCCTGTCCTTGACGGATCTTGACGGATACAGGGAGCTAGAATGTAACCTTTCTGAAGTCACAAACCAGGTTTTATTTGTCTCTGACTCTACCCGCTTAGCATAAAACCTAGCATATCATAGGGCTTAATGAAAGCTTGTTGAATAAATAACAAACAAATGTCATATCAACTCATTGGCTAAATAAATTGAGACAAATTCCTGAACACTTAACACCCAATCCCAACTTTCCCATTAAGTATTCAGAAAATTGCCTTGGTTTGCCTTGCCAGGGTCCTAACGTGAACAGCAAGCCCCAACCCCCACCGCCATCCACCACACAGAGGGGGTCTGTGCTGGGAGAAGAGAACGCAGTCAGGAGCAGCCAAGTCCTGAGGCAGGCCACCATTAGTCCACAGAGGTTTTGAAACAAGAAGAGAGTGTTTGGGTTTAAATGATTTACTAAAATCATTAGCGTTTGGCCTACTGCCCACCCAAACTCTGGCAAAACATGAACTACTTTCTGACAGAGATTCATAGCAAGACACTGAGTAGCTTATTTTAGTTTGGTCAGAAAACATAAAAGAACATCTTTCTGGGAATATCTATACATGAAGGAAATTGCATGCCACATTTTAAATGCTAGGCTATATTTCTGCAAGGAAATTTAGTTGTAATAAAAATGAAGCAAATGATACCTCAAAGTACAGCAGAGTTGCACAGGACCCTGCATGCAGTGAGCATGCAATGAATATTTGTTAAATTCTTCTACTGACGCTAGTGAAGTTCTAATCAGTGATGACACCATCCAAGAGAACTCAGACTGCTTTGGATCCCATAGCAAGCACACAAGAGATAAAATTTTGACACAGTATGCTTTTTGATATACTTTTCCATCCTGGCCACTGTCTCAATATAAACTCTCTTGTTTGGATTATTATAATAGCTTCCAGACTGGACTTCTCACCACTAGCCCTGGGCCACACTCCACATTGCTATTAGTTATTTTTCCAAAACTCTGTTACTTAGTTGAAATCCCAGCTTTGTCAATTACTAGCTGTGTGGTCTTAGGTAACTTACCTACCTCTCTCTGCCTCAGTTTCATCATCTTAAAGTGAGGATGACAATAGTACTTACCTCACAGACTTGGTACAAGGTCTAAATAAGTCAATATATCTCAAGGATTTAGGACAATGCCTAGCACATTGAAACTGCAATTTAAGTGAGAGCTGTTATTACTATGCTTGGAAATATGAATTGGTTTCACGTTGCTTATGGGATAAAATCCAACTCCTTAGCATATATGGGTTTCCCTACTCAGAACTCCCAATTATCTTTCCAGACTCATCCTCCACCCTTTCCCTTTCTGCCTCTCCCCCAGATTACCTGTCTCCTCACCCCTTCTGACAAAATCTACTTTTTTGTGAGAAGGTTCCATGAAATGCACCTGTAGTGACTGTTGTCACCACCACCGCCACCACTGTCTTTCCAGCCTTCTGTGTTTGAATGTCTTTGCGCTGGAAATGCCCTCTTTCTGCCTCCTCTGCAACTGACACACTCCTACTCAACTTTCAGGACCGGCTCAACTGGGACTCTGACGCCTCCCAACGCCCTCCAAGAAGAGGTAATGAGTCTTGTTCTCTGGCCTCATACATGACATCAGATCTCTGCGGTGTCAGTGACCACACTATATGCTTTTTCACATATTTCCCCCTCTCTCTCTTCCCTCAGGAATTTAGACGTCCTGAAGGACAGGGAATATACCAAAAAAGATTACTATGTTTTTCAGTGACTGATGTAGCTTGTGTGTGTTACATGAAGAAAAAATGAACAAATAAATGAATAGATTTCAAAAAGCCACTCAAAACGGGCAGAAGGAATTGTCCATTATGTGAGACCTTCAAGCAGCAGTGAATGATGATCTTCCACCATTGCTTTAATGAGAAGTGGATGAGAGTTTGGACCAGATGACCTAATTTCTGACTCTAAGATTCCAAGGGAATCTGGAAAAGAATTTGTCTATGCGTGTTAATGTATTTTGCCTGATATAAATGAACTCAAATTGAACTCTGATTTTATCATTTCATTTTACATCACTCAGTGTTATACCACTCAATATACACAAACACACACACATGCATTTATAAACATATCTTTCAATATACATACACACAGAGTATATATATCAAAAATTGGTTCTCAGGCTAATGAATGATGCAAAAGATCACCGAAGGAAATGCTCGACTTTACTTGTATTACATACAAGTAATATGGGGTCATTCTCCAAGCTAGACAATTTGAAAAACGGAAACTTAATCTATTCCCAGAAAGCTGAATAAAGAGAAAGAAGAATAATAATAAAGTGATAGATGAAGAAAGGTAGGTGCTACAAGGAGAGAGGTAAGGAACTGCCAGTGGGACTAGGAAAAAAAAATAGACCATCAATAGTAAGGTGAACAGTAAGTAGTCACCTACTTACTGTTCACGTAGATGATTCAGAAAAGCTAACTGTTCAAATCCAAATTAATGTGTTTATCTAAATAATACATAATGCAAAAATAAGTCAAGCAGAAAAGCCACCAACAGTTTTCCTTGAAAAATATGCAGCATATATATCTCGAAAAATACCTCTTTTCATTTAAGAAGTTTCTCAGTCTTTCAGACTTGAGTGCTTTACATGTCAGTGTAACGTGAATCATTTTATAGAAGCAAAGGTGAAAGAATAGTCTGAAAATAAAATCACTCCTATTTCCATTAACAAAACAAGTGTATGTTAAAATATTAAAATTGTTCAGACTTGATGTGAAATGTAGGTTTTTTTATTTTAACAAAAATAATTAAGTGTTTTGGCCAAATCAACATGAAACACTTAAAATATTGAGTTATCCAACTAATTTGGTTTTCACCTTCCTCTTCCTGTTTATTCGTAGACTAAAAAGAATGATACTTTTCCCGCTTTTTTTTAAGGACCCAAAGAGATCTCAATTTACAAAGGTAGATAACATTCTTTCTATACTTTCTAAGCATCAGTTTATCTTAAAACTGAACTTGCCTCTGATGCTCCCAGAATGCTAGACACTCACATGTCCTTCAAAACATCAAAAGCAATCTGCTGTGGGCTTTTTGAATAGTTTATCCCTAGCGGTCCAGATAAATTTGTTATGGCCAATAAGTGCTTTTTCTTGACAGTTAGCATATATGAAAATAAAATATAGAGTTTTAAGAAATGAAAGTCTTTAAACCAAAGTGCCCAAATAGAAAGTATAATGCTACCCAAATTTTTAGACTCATAATTTTCTACAATCTGCAAGGGGAAGAAAAACTCCTGTCTTACATTTCATGTGGCATCCAGCCAGCAGATGTAATCGTAGGTTGGAAAGGGTATAACCCTGTGAGCTAAACAGGAGTCAGGCACCTTTGGCTAAAGTTCATTATAATCTCAAATATCCTATCCTATTATCCATGTAAGTATATTTATACTTGTCAGTTCCCTTGGGAAAAGCTTTATTTCAAAAATATGATCACTGAACCTTTGATATGTAGACTACTAATAATTTTTAATGGTGCTGGGATAGAAATTTTGAAAGAGGTGGGTTCCTTAGGCAAAATTATGAAACATAATTATCAGCACTCTCATATTTCCTCCCGGTGCTACCTCTTGTCATGGTATTAACTAATAATTGAGGTGGAAGCTGAAGAGGTCTTAAGCACTGATTCTCCCACGGGCATTTTTATTTCCCTGGAAAATATTTCTTTTTAAAAAAATGTCTAAAAAATTAATGAAATAAAGTTATAACAGTGGACTGACATATTGGAACAGGAAGGCTTCAGTTTATCAGTACAGAGCTATATTCCGCCTTTCCACCCTTCCTACTGGGTGAGAAGCTCCATGAAACTGCTGTGTCCCTCTGCCCAGAGCCCCTTCTCCCTCTGTCCTCTTCTCTCTTCCCACCTCCTCCGTGTCCCTGCAGCTGCTCCAGTGTCGCCATGTGTCCAGGTTCCTACCCCAGACTGCATGAATGAAAACAGATGTGCTACCTTGAAAAAAGATGACCTTGGCCAAATCATAAACAAACTGAAAGACCTGAAATGATCAACCTAACCGATGAGCCCCTTACCCAGTCCTTAGCTAAGGTCTAAGCCGGTGAATTTAGCCTGTCCACTTCCTCCTCTTCCTCAGGCCCCTGGGTGTTTACTGAAGTATTTACCTACCTGCAGTCTGTATCAGGCATGTCCCCTTTCTCCAAAGGGCTTTGGTGAAGAGTCTTTTGACCTGAATGATTTGTGTGAGCCTGCCTCAAAAAATCAATTCTGGCAAATTGAACTCGGAGTCTTTACAATACATAAACCCTGTCTTTCCAGGTGGATGGCTCTCTGCCCTGGGGCTGCAGGAGCCATTGCTTGTGCCATTCCTCCCCCCACCGCTCTGATGTCTTGTACCAGCAACAGTCTTTGCTATTTGGCTCCTTGGCTTTTTTCTGGAATCTCACCCAGAAGTCAGTGATTCTTAACCCTATTTCCACTGTGAGAGCTATTTCCCTTCTGAGAACATGATGAAAAATATGCACCTATTCTCCTAGGAAAAAGCACACACCCACACATACGATTTTATATTCAAGTTCAGCATGCACATAGATTAATTATCCTGTTGGGTCTATGAACCCTTATCTTAGGAAACTTTGACTAACTACATAGACAAAGTTAACCCAATCTATTAAAGACAAAGTATACCCTACATTCAAAAAGCCTTTAAAAGGTATGGTTCAACACGGCTCAGTTTGTCCTAACAAACTTTGCTCCCTGAGCAAATTTTGTGGGTCTCTTCTTTAGAAACCCACACTAGCTGAGCCTACCCAAAGACCACTCACTTTAGGATACTTTCAAGTTCGATAGAGTCAAAAATTCAGGCTTCATTCATTATAGCTAGAGGAATGCCAAGTAGTCTACAATTTTTTTGCCTAAGCCTCCATTTTTCTATTATCCAAAACATAATTCAAATTATCTTCTCTTTTGAGAAATTTCATGAATTGTTTTGTTTTTTTCCTGTATTCTTTCTTTTTTTTATTTTTTTTATTTCAGCATATTATGGGGGTACAAATGTTAAGGTTATATATATTGCCCTTGCTCCCCTCCCTCCTCGAGTCAGAGCTTCAAGCATGACCATCCTCCACATGGTGCACATCGCACTCATTATGTATATATATACCCATCCCCTCCTTCCCCCTACCGTCTGCCCCACTCCCGATAAATGTTGTTCCTATATGTCCACTTAGATGTTGATCAGTGAAACCGATTTGCTGGTGAGTACCTGTGGTGCCTGTCTATCCATTCTTGGGATACTTCACTTAGTAGAATGGGTTTCAGCTCTATCCAGGAAAATACAAGAGGTGCTATATCACCATTGTTTCTTATAGCTGAATAGTACTCCATGGTATGCATATACCAAATTTTATTAATCCACTCACATATTGATGGGCACTTGGGTTGTTTCCACATCTTTGCAATTGTGAATTGTGCTGCTATAAACATTTGAGTGCAGGTGTCTTTTTTATAGCATGTCTTTTGTTCTTTTGGGTAGATGCCCAGTAGTGGGATTGCTGGATCAAATGGTAGATCTACTTGTATCGCTTTAAGGTATCTACATATTGCTTTCCACTTTCCATGCCCATATCTTCTCTACACCACATTTTTTTAAGAGGTGAGGAGGAAGGAAACATGATCAGGATAAGAAAATCTAATGGTGTTTGTTAAATAGCTATGGTGTCACCATTCACGAGTTTCAGGGGGCAATTATGTAACGATTCAGGTGTTGAAGTATAATTGAATTACAGTTATTCTCATGTAGAATAAATCTTGAGATGTGAAGAACTTAATGTTGTCATTATCATTACTGAGGATTATAATTACTTTTGGATTATGATTGTCCATTGGTTTGACAATGACAGTTTAAGTGCAGTTTGGCTCCTAATGGGGACATTTTTACATTTACAGATTGAAATATAAGGAATATAATTTTTTAAAAAGCACTTTCAAAATCTTCTTGATAAAATCTATTATAAACCCCCAAGTCACTATTTAAGTTACTTTGAACCTGAAAATTCCTGAGTTAAAGGAGAATAGGTGGAAGGGAGAGAAATATGTAGAAAGAAATGTTGCAATTTTTTAAAAAGTGGTACTTCTATTATTCAACATTTTTGAACATGCATACATTCTTACTACAGAACATGAAAAGAGATTAATAGCATATTCATGGACTCAATATATAGCCAAAGTACAAGGAGGAATACAGCTGTGGGACATAGCTCTGGAGCCAGATGAAGGGATTGGATTCCTCTCCCTCCCATCGCCTCAGCAGACCATCTATGGCAAGATGAATGATCGGGCTGCTGCTGTCTTGGGGAATAAGGGACCCGGGACCCAGGACCCAGGGGCTGCACCAGATTCAGTACAAAGGAGGGAGGCGCTGACAGTGATCCGGTTAGGAACAGGGCTGGGGGACTTTTCCTGAAGCTCTTTCCAAAGCAAGCCTGTAGTTTTTTCTTAAATTGTAGAAAAGTACTGGCCTCAGATTGTGCTTGTTTGAGCTAGCTTGAGGAAGGCCAATAGAAGCTGTTGTCTGAGGGCATTCTCGAAGTCCCTCATCCACGAAGTCCCTCTCTGGAGCTTCTACTACATACGCTTTCCTGTTTCTCTCACCCTCCCCACGCTTCTCTCAGAAATAAAGTGTTAGCCGCCCCGCACCTGCCCCTCACCTGAGGTGTGCGGTGGCTCCTGTTCCTTATCGCCCAACCCCGTCTGCGTGCTGCGCTTTGGTGAGCCTCGCTGCACTGCGAGCGCCACCTCCGCCTGCAGGTCCTGCTGGAGATGAGCCATCTTCTCCAAGCAGAGTCCCCTAGTGGAGTCTTTGTCATGCATCCATCAGAGCAGCTTAAGCCTCTTCATTGAGACCACTTAATGAGCACACTTTATTTCAGAAAGGTTTTAGTGACCAACCTCTGTCATAATAAAAGTGGCTCACATTTATTGATTAGCTTCAATTATCTACTCTTACAAAGCGTTTATATGAATTACTCATTTAATCCTCACAATAACTAGAGATTCATTTTGCCTATTCTCAAGCTTTGTTATAAAGGAAAGAATAATATAGTAAGTATTCTTTTGAGCAGCTTTCATTCAGCATTTCATTCGTAAGATTCATCTAAATTGTTGGGAATAACTGTAGTTCATTCTTTTTCATTACTGTGTAGAATTCTATTGGGTAAATTGGAGCAAAATTTCCTAGCTTAGGTTTACACAAAGACTGTTAACAGCCTAACAAAATAAAACAGGTTTTTTTTTTCTAGTTAATTCCAAGATTACTCATGCTTGATCACTGAAGTTCTTTAGGGATATTTTAATTACATTTTTAGAATTAAGGTTTAGCTAAAGGATAGGGAAAAAGAGGAGAACATTTAGGGTTGAAAATACTTGTTTGTGATTAAGAGTTAGTGGGAGAATTCTGAAGCTGTGCTCTGGGCTCCCTGAAGTTTTAAGGTGAAGTCTAGATCTTAAGAAAGTTTAGCAAAAGAGAGAAAAAAGGTCTTCAGAAGCAAAGGCCATAATTTTAGGGGATGGGAAAAAAGAAGGAGTTAAAGTTCTAGGTAACAGTTCTCATTCTTTAGAAGTTAAACTTCTATGTCTTGAATCCCAAATGTTGAGGAAACAGCAAGAGCAAAGCTATGGTGAGGAAGAAAGAAACAATGATCGGGATAAGAAAATCCAATGGTGTTTGTTAAATAGCTATGGGGTCATCATTCACAAGTTTCAGGGGGCAATTATGTAACAACTGAGATGTTGAAGAAAAATCGAGTTATAATAATTCTCTTGTAGAACAAATCTTGAGACGTGAAGAACTTAATGGTGTCATTATCACTGAGGATTGTAATTACTTTTGGATTATGGTTGTCCATTAGTTTGACAATGACAGTTTAGGTGTAGTTTGGCTCTTAGGAAAACAACAAATAATATAATAACAAATAATAATGCACCATTAGGCTCACAAAAGAGATATGTTGACCACTCCCTCCTTGTGGTCTCAGGGTACTGGACAACACCATTTCTCCAAAAATTTATTGTACTTACTTATTGTGTTATTAATAGTTTGCTAGGGCTGCCAAACAAAATACCACAGACTGGGTGGCTTAAACAACAGACTTTTTTTTCCTTACAATTCTAGAGATCTAAGGTCGAGGCTGGAGGTCCAAGATCAAAGTGTTGGCAAATTTGGTTTCTCCTGGGGTCTCTCTCTTTAGCTTGCAGGTGGCTGTATTTTCACATCACTCTCCTTCTCTGTGTGTGCATCTCTGGTATATGTCCCTTCTCACAAGGGCGCCAAGCCTACACTCATTACTTCATTTAACATTAATTACCTCTTTCAAGGCCCTGTCTCTTTTTTTTTTTATTTTTTATTTTTTAAGGCCCTGTCTCTTAATACAATCACACTGTAAGGTACTAGAGTTTAGGGCTTCAACATATGAATTTGAGGCGGACACAAGTCAGTCCATAACACTTATCTGATAACCTTCTGTTTGTCATCAAGGAAGTGATCTGGTCTTGTTTATGTCTCTACTCCACATGCCTTAGCCCAATGCCTGGTACATATTTCTTGGCCCACTTTTTGTTGATTCAGAGGTGGAGTGCCGACCCTATAGGTTGAAGTCAGATGATGGAGAGCTTTAGATACTAAGGAAAGGAGTTTAAATATTGTACAATAAAGAATGGGGGTGGGGTTATATGATGAGAAGTACTCTGCAAGAGGATTACTGTGTCAGCAATGTAGAGGATTAGTCGGAGGTAAGAGGAAAAGGAGGCAGGAAAGCCAGTTAGGGGTCTTTCACGGTGGCCCAGGCAAGGCATACTGAAGATTTGAATCCGAGTGGTGACTTTGAGAAAGGAGATGAAGAGGAAGACCTATTCCAAAGCTTGGGTGTGCTTGATTGATTAGGAGTGGAACTAAAGGAAAAGGAGCAATTTTTTAAAAAACTGATACTTGGGTTTTTTAATTTTAAGTAATTTATTTTTAATGGACAAATAATCATTGTGTATATTTATTGAGTACAATATGATGTTTTGATCTATGTATACGTTGTGGAAAGATTAAATCAAGCTAATTCAACATATCTATCACCTCCTTGATTTATCATTTTTTTGTAGTGAGAACATTGAAAATCTATTCTTTTAGCAATTTTGAAATACACGATACATTCTTATTAACTATGGTTACCATGCAGTGCAATAGATCACGAAAACTTAATCCTCCAGTCTAACTGGAACTTGGTACCTTTTGGTCAACATCTCACCTTTCCCCATCCCTCCCCCTCTCCCCGCCCAAGCCTCTGGTAACCATCTTTCTGTTCTTTGTCTCTATGAGATGGATGCTTTTAGATTCCATGTATGTGTGAGATTGTGATATCATACAGTGTTTGACTTTCTGTGCCTGGCTTATTTCACTTAGCATAACTGGGGTTTTTTAACTTGATGACTTTAGAGAATGGTGATGTTTCTATTCAAGCCAAGAGATGGCTCTCAGGATAATTTTCAATGTGAAAAATAGAAAGACAAGTGAGTTTGTTTAGTTCATTTTGAAACAGAAAGTTGGAAATGTGGATCTGTTGTCTAAGAAAGGGCCATCAAAGTAAATTGCACAGTGGCCAAAACATTGTTTTATTCACCCCTGTATCCCCAGGTCCTTGTCCAATATCTGGCACATATATAATGTTCAAAAAATATTTGTTGAATTGGCAAAATAGGGATTGGGGAGTAATCTGCATTGCAGGGACTGCAGTGAGGCCGTGAGACAGATGGTTGTTGAAATCAAGGAATGAAAGAGGAGAAAGAAAGGAAGCAAAGAGTAAGGACAATTAGTTCCTCTACTTGACCTTGAATTTTCTCACTGTAAATTTTGTGCAACACAACAGGTAATTCTCAAAATCAAATAGAGAAAAAACAATCTCAGTACCTCTACAAAAATACAGGCATGGGGTTGGATGTTAATAATATGTTATCAAATAGCAACACCTAGTGACCAGTTCCAAAAACAACATGGGGATTTTTCAATGAGTTTCTTAGGATTTTCACAGCCCTCAGACAAGCAAGAAAGGAATGTTATAGAAATCTACCAGTTCTGCATATGGTAGTAGCAATGATAACTAATACGTGTATGGCACATAATATTAATAAATCACAAAACATTCTTCTATACCTTATCTCATTTGATAACTGAGATGGATATTACTGTCGAATGCAATCGAGGCTGATGTGGAAAAGAGGAGTGGGATCTGAGCTGCTTGGCGTGACTGAATACAGTACTGTGGCAGGCAGTCGGCAAGGGAGGTTTGACTTCTGAACAAGTTTTTATCCCAACGATTGGCCACAGAGGGCATGCAGTCCTCTACCTCTCCTTTGTTGCAGAAGTGGTGTGTCATAAGACGTGGCAGTCAGGAGAAAAGGGGAAGAAAAAACAGCTCCAAGGAGAGCCAAGCAGCTACACACACACACACACACACACACACACACACACACACACACACACACACACACACACACACACACACACACACTTTTTTCTCTCTCTAATAGCAGGTGGAAGCAGTTTGGTTTCTCAGTCCATCTTGATTGCCACTTGAATTCCCCTCAGCAACCTTTTTAAACCTTTTCTACTCTCAAGCCCCGGACCCTGAACTCCAGAGGCACACTGCTCTGAGATTTGAATATCAATTCCAATACTTCCTATTGCATTACCTTGGACAAATTTTTTAGTCTCTGTATCTTAATTTCACCATCTATAAAATGAGAATAATAACAGAACATACCTCTTAGGTTTGTTGTGAGGTTTAAATGAGTTAATAAATCTCAAGCACTTAAAAATGCTTATCCTGTAAGTGTTAACAATTATTTTATTATCACTGTATCATAATTATTAATATTTATTTACATTTTATGTCTCTTCCCTTAGACTCTAGTTTCCTTGAGTATAGAATCTTATTAATCTCTGAAAGCCTAGTACTTACGCATGGCACACAATAGGTCCAGATAAGCAGTTAGCCTCAGAGGTTTCAGAGGAATAGCAGATGTCTGAACAGTTTCCTGGAACATGATGCTATTAGAAGCAGGTCATATTCGAGGATCCAGGAGGGATATCCAGTTTAGAGTTCTGAGCAGTTACCAACTTGTGACTGGGGAAGGCTAAAGAGTCAAACACAGCAATAGAAATTGAAAGAATTCACTTACTGGAATTAAGGATAAAGTGGAGAATAGGATGTAGGATTCAGGAATAAGGCCGAAACGTTGATGTGAGAATTGGAGCAAATCCAAGGCTGGACTCTCACTGCATCTTTCCTGGACAGAGTCAATAGTCTCCTAAGCCTCTCTTTTTCTATTCCTTCTCACATTGCCACCAGAGTTAGCTTTCTAAAACTCTGATTATGCTACTTCCTTGTTCATAAATGTCCAGTGGCCCCTGTGCCAGCCATTGTCTCATCTTCAAACCTACCCTTCTACACTCTAGCTTGGTGCTGTTGGGACACGAACTTGGCAAAACCCCACTTTTCTGTTTGCCAACTGGCTCTAAGTTAGACTCTGCCAAGAGGGGGCGCTAGAGGGAGATTGCAAGGCTGCGCAGGAAAGAAGGTATTTCTTTTTACTTCCTGTCTGTCAGCATCACCCTAGCAACCTTTCTTCACCAGGCAGCCGCAGTTCCAGTACCAGCACCTGGTTCCAGTTTGCAGTTTTTCCAACACTTACAGAACCAGCCTCATTGTAGCCCCCTCAGGGACACCAGCACCAGCCAGTCCATCCCTCCGGCCCCCTGAGGTCCAGATCCCAGCCCCACAGAGACCTTCCTCTGAGCCCGGGGACACCAACACTCTGAAGTCTGAGTTTTAGCTCTGCAAGTCTCTTCTTCCAAACTTCTAAGTGTTTTTGTTTTGTTTAAATATTGGTAAACACGTAATGCAAAATTTACCATGTTAACCATCTTAATGTGTGAGTGTGCAGTTCAGTAGCATTAAGTATATTCACACTGTTGTGCAACCAACACCCAGAACTCTTTCCATTTTGCAAAACTGAAACTCCATACCCAGTAACCAACAACTCCTCTTTTCCTCTTCCCCCAAGCCCATGGTGACCACCATTCTATTTTCTGTTTCTGTGATTTTTGACTACTCTAAGCATCTCATATAAGTAAAACCATGCAATATTTTCCCATTTGTGCCTGGCTTATTTAACGTAGCATAATGTCCTCAAGTTTCATCCACATTACAGCATGTGTCAGAATTTCCTTTCTTTTTAGAGCTGATTATATTTCGTTGTATGTATATACCACATTTTGTTTATCCATTCATTCACTGATGGGCGTTTGGGTTATTCCCACCTTTGGCTATTGTGAATAAGGCTGCTATGAACATAAGTGTACAAATATTTCTAAGTCTCTGCTTTCAGTTCTTTTGTATATATACCTAGAAGTGGAATCGCTACATTCTAGGTAATTCTATTATTAATTTGTTGAGAAACTACCATTCTGTTCCAAACTTCCAAGATTTAATAACTCTATTTTCTTCTCCTTGTTTCCTAGCCCTAGGGAAAAAAGCTGCTCCCTGAAGCTTCTCGCTTTGTGACACTTTAGTTATTTTTAGCTCTTCAATACCTAGCTAATAAGTCTTTGTATTAAGTTGTTGCTTCGTTGGAGATAAATTTTTGTGCGAGGTAAGCTTTGCAAACTAATCTTTAGTTATTAATACAAGCTATTCAGACTGGATTGGGACTGGATTTGAAGAATAATTAACAGTATCCTGCCTGGATTCTGACAGCTGCGTCCATCCTTATGAGGCAAATCAAGGACACACCCCTCAGCACATCATCACCCAAGGACTTCTCATGCCCCGGGCCACTCTTGCCCAGCCCTGGACCAGCTTTCCAGCCATGCTCTTCACTTACCCTACCTTCGTCTCAAATGAGACTTCTTCCCATTCTCCCCCAAAGCCTTCAGCTAACTCAGCGTATTTCTTGCTCATGCAGGAGCGGCAGAACGGATAGCTGAGCGCATTTGTTCGGTGCTGGGCACTGTGGTAGGTACTCTCGTGCACATCATTTCAGTTTTAACGCACAACAACCTTAGTGTGTCTTAGTCTATTCGTTGGGCTATAACAAAATACCATAAACTGGGTGGCTTCTAAACAACAGAAATTTATTTCTCACAGTTCTGGAGGCTCGGAGGTTTAGGTCACGGTGCCAGCAGATTTGGTGTCTTGTGAGGGCCGCTTCTCATAGATGGAGGCTTCTTGCTGTGTCCTCGTAAGATGGAAGGGGCAAGGCAGTTCCCTTGGGCCTCTATTATAAGGTCACTAATCTCATTCATGAGGACTCTGCCCAAGTGACCTAATCATCCCTCAAAAGGCTCCACTTCCTAATACTATCACACTGGGGGTTAGGATCGCAACACACAAATTTGGCAGGAAACACAAACATTCAGACCACAGCACCTTGTGTCATTGCTTTCCTAATTTTACTCATAAGGAAATTAAAACTCAGAGAGGTTAAGTGACTTGCCAAGTTCGCACAGCAAATTGGTTAGAGAGTAAGATTCCCCCAGCCTTAATGTCTTCTCCAGTGCTACCTACTTGTCAAAATCATACCCGTTTTTCAATGCTCAGGGTCGAGTCTACCTTCTCCAGTAAGCCTTGGCCAGTCCTTTCATGTAGAATAGAAGCTTTCATTTTCTGTTCACCAGTAGCACTGTGTCTGAGCCTTTTTAGAGTTGTTACAACATCATCCTAATTACATGGAGTTTTCTGTTTACTATATTTTTTATCTCCTTGAGGGCAGGTGTTATTTATCTTTGTGCCCCTACCCCAGCACTGAGCATAGTGCCTTGTATATTATGGTACCCAAGAAATGTGGATGGGCTGGAACGTTTGGAGATTACGTAGGGGCCTTTGTACCACCAGGATTCACTTCTCTGGAAAATGGCCAGTGTTTGACTCCTGGATCTGTGTGGAAGTTCACATAAGTACAATCAGATACTCCTTTTCTCAGTGTTATAAATATATGCTGCTCACAAGCTTGCTGGAGGATCTCACATCTGGAATAATCTCCCTCAGCTGGGTGGCCACAGCTCAGGATTTGGCTGCCTTAAAGTGGGAGGTGTAAGAAAATGATAATGTCTAATGTATTTGTTTTGTGTGGTTTCTATGTTTGTTGGGATTCCCTTCACAAGCCAAAATGAGAAATGTTTTTACATGTTCTGAGATGCTCAGATACACTATAATGATCCTTGTTTGCTTCTTTTTGCACAGCTATGGAACACTTTGACAAGATGGGAGGCTGGGCTCAGTGGCTCACATCTGTAATCTTAGCACTTTGGGAGGCCGAGGTGGGAGGATTGCTTGAGGCCAGGAGTTCGAGACCAGCCTGAGCAAGAGTGAGACCTTCTGTCTCTCCAAAAAATAGAAAAAATAACCAGGCATGGTGGCATGTGCCTGTAGTCCCAACTACTCGGGAAGCTGAGGCAGGAAGATCGCTTGAGCCCAGGAATTTGAGGTTACAGTGAGCTGTGATGATACCACTGCACTCTAGTCCAGGCAACAGAGTGAGATCCTGTCTCAAAACAAACAAACAAACAAAAAAGATGTGCAAAGGTGTTTCGATATTATTTCTAGGACATCCAGAACAAGGCATTGATTAAAATCAACGCATCATGCTCCAGCCCCTGAATTTTTACCCTTTGTGCATTCACATGAGAATCTCTTACAGGCATAAACTAGAACATGGCATGACACTGTCTGATTTAAAACCCTTCAAAATCTTCCTCCTTATCACACTTAGAATAAAATCCTAACTCTTTCCCATAGGCCATAGACCTGCATGATGTGTCCCCCATCTGTGTGTCCAAAATCATCAGGCACCACTCTACTTATTGCTTATATGTATCCCAGTTTGCCAAGGCAGTCTTTGTTTACATCCATTGTCCTGGTGTAATTGTTAATAATGCACATTTTCAACATACAAGTGTCCTGGTTTGGACAATGTGGTCACCTACTTGCTGCTCCTTAGCTCCACCCATCCTTGTCTTCTCTTTTACCATTTCAGGGCTGTCTCAGCCTATTTAGTGCTGACCTGAGGCTGGGTAATTTATAAAGACAAGAGGTTTATTTGGCTCATGGTTCAGCAGGCTGTACAAGAAGCATGCCACCAGCATCTGCTTCTCGAGAGGGCCTCAGCCTGCTTACACGTGTGGCAGAAGGGGAAATGGGGCCAGCGTGTGCCCAGATCATATGGCAAAAAAGGAAGCAAGAGAAAGGAGAGGGAGGTGTCAGACTCCTTTTAACAACCAGCTCTTGAGGGTACTGATATAGCAAGAACTCACTCATTACCTTGGTGCAAGGACAGCATCAAGCCGTTCACGAGGGGTCTGCCTCCAACCCTAACCCTTCCCATTTGGCTCCACCTCCAACATTGGGGATCAAATTTCAACACCAAGTTTGGAGCCGTCAAATATCCAAACCATAGCAAGGAACTTTGCAATGCTGTTCCCTGTGCCTAGAAAGATTTCCCCCTCCTCTCTTCTATAGGTAATAATCACAGTGTTATCAGTTTTCTTATAGTGTGTTCTCTCATCCGGTAACAACCTTGCTCAAAATCCTTCAAAAGCTTCCATTACCCATGGGAAGAAGCACCACTCCATAGGAGGGCATTTGGCCCGACCAATTGGTTTGCTGTGCTCTCTTCATCCAACCTTCTTCCAGCTCCAGTAAATTTTTACCCCTATGGCACCCCTCATATCTCACTGTGACCTGAGCAGCTGTATACCTTTGTGCAGATTGTGCCCCTCTACAAGGGCGTGCAGCCAAGGGGCAAGCAGAGGCTGAAGTGCACCTGGCCTCCACACACCAGGCTGTGTGCCCATGGTGGCATCCTTCCAAGGGGGTGCCTTTTTCTCATTCACACAAAGGCACCAAAGGGTCTGGTAGAGGGGCCCTCAGTGTGACCACTCCATCTGATGAAGTGTTAACCCTTGATCGCCAATGGTTCCTAAAGTCAGTGCATGGTCTATGCACATCAGAATGCCCTGGGTCAACTTACATCAAGAGATCCCTGGACCTTCTTGTTTAAAACCTCTGAGGAGACCAGAATCTGAGGGAGACCTGGAATTTGTGTTTTGAGCAACTCCCTTTGGGGGCACAGTCAGATCTGGGGATGCAACTGTGTCAATCATTTCTTACTCAGTTTTTTTGTACATATCAGACTGGCCTTCCCATCTAGAGCACAGCTCCTGGAGTGTAAGGGTTGCATCATATAGCACTTATCAGCCACTGAGCACCCAGCATGAAACGGTGTCAAGGAAGGCGTAAATTACAGAGAGTCTAATTCCTCAACAAGGAGAGTTCACTCCACACATAGATATCCATTTAATAAATACCATTTGAGTACATACTATGGGCTGGAAATGTGCCAGGGACTGAGGAGACCTAACTCTGCCCACATGGTCCCTTCAGTCTGTGGGCTACAGACAAACAAGTAGGCGATTACGGTAGAGCGTGGCAGTGCAGAGAGAAGCGAGGAGCTATAGGAGCTAGAAGAGGAGCAGCTTACTCAGACTTGGGAGGCCGGGATGCTCAGAGGAGGCATCACGGGGGAACCTGGGGGTGAAAGGGAACAAATCATCATCAGGGCAGAAGAAACGTGAGTGACAGCCTAGAGGCCAAAGAGAACTTCATTTGTTCAGGGAGACTGGAGAGTAGGTTGCAAGGAGAAGAAGGGGATGAGGCTGGAGAGATAAACAGAAGCTAGTCCACGAAGGGTCTTGTATGTCATGGTAGGGACGGGGGACTTGGCCTTGACATCAGGTGCAGATGCCCCTCCAACAAAGCAGACCTTTAATGTAGGGGCCAGTCCGGAAAGAAAATCCCACAGCTTGGAAGTCCCTGGCTCATCCACTCGGGGTTAAAAGAACATTGTTCCTCTTAGGAGGACGTGCACACTGGCAATTGCCCCTCTCCACTGTATCAGTCACGTTCCTTCCATCCCCCAGTGCTGGCCGGAGGGGGGGTGGTGGAATGTTCACGTACAGTCCTGGCTGTGGACCTTAGCCCCTTGCAGGGAGTGAGGAAGATACATTGCAGATTTAAATGAATTGCTCAGTCTGGGAATTGGAAGTGCTGAGGAATGCGACCTTGGCACAGAATCAAGAATACAGAATACCAGGTGCTGGAACAATTGGGAAAATTTAGATTACGCTCTGCAGTAGGAGACATTACTAACTCTACATTAAATATTATGGTTATGTAAGAGAGTATCCTTCTTCTTAGGAGATAGTTGCTGAAGTATTTAGGAGTACATTGTCTTGATATCTGCAACATATATAGTGTAAGTGTGTGTATATACACTTCACATATACGTATACACCTATACATGAAAGCAAATGTGATGAAATGTTAACAACTGATGAACCAAGATAGATGAGGGCTCTATAGATGTTTATTGGGCTATTCTTTCAACTTTTCTGTAGGTTTGATATTTTTCAAAATAAAAAGCTGGGGAAGAAGAGAAAAAAAGACTTTCAGGTACCTGGCACAATTCAGTTCTCAGGCCTCAGGTTTCCCATCCATTTCTCTGAGACGATGGCAGTACAAGACCTTCGATCCACTTTACTGACACCAGGCTCACTTCAGCATTTGGAAGCTTCCAGAGTATATAAGATCTTGAAATTCTGTTTTGAATTTGCAAAAATGCCATTCCTTTTCTTCTTCAAAATCGAAACACACATGCTAAAAGACTAAGAAATTGTTTTGCCCGTTCTGCAAGATTCTGTTGCTTTCCTGTGTTGGAGAGCGATTTATACGAACAACCTAGTCAGCACTATATTTGAAAATACCACACACACAAAATACAAAGAATGTATCATTTTTTATATTTACCTTTCCTGGGATTTTGGTTTGAAACTACCAACTGAATTTTCATTTCAGGCATTCATGATGTTTACAGCCTTAAATAATTCATAACACAACTCTATCATCTGTTCCCACTACATTCTTCACTCTAGAGATTTATAAAATGTGCTTTCAGATGATTGCATGTGGGCTTAAGAAATATACCAAGGGTGTCTTTTGAGAGAAGAGGAGGAAAATGATTTATAACCAGTGAATGTAGTAAATGACACGCACATAGGCATAATTAGAGAAGGAAAGCTATGTGCTTGAACCAACGGTTTACTCTGAGCTTCAACAACTGGCACATTATATGCACTCTTCAGGGAAGTGATTTTTCAGGAAAACTCAGTCTGATTAGATATCTTTCAATCTAGTCATCTTCTACCATCTGTTTGTTCTGTGAGCATGTTTGGCAATATTCCTAAAGATATAGAGCCTGACCCCTTCTTTTAAAGAGATTTTATCACACATAACTCACTCCTGATGTGTCTATCAGATAGAAACTATTGTACACGTCGGTGCAATAAAAAATAGATCAGTGCTCTTCAAACTTTTTAACCTTGACCCAGAGAAAGGAATACATTTCCAAAGAAATCCAGTATATACACTTATCTATAAAACTGAAACAAAAACTTCATGAAACCATCTATTTTACTACCTGCTTTCTGATATTTTCTTTTTTACTCCATTTCATTTTTTATTAATTGATGTTTGAGACTTATTTAATCAATTTCAAAATTTATTGGGTCCTGACCCTAAAATTGAGAAACCTCTGTTTCAAGAAATAGAAGACTACCTTTTCAGAAGCATTTCTCTGAAGAAGAAGTAAAATACTGAAATAGAAATGAAAAGGATAATTGTAGGTTCTTTGTTCCATGGAGGTTTGGACGAAGGGCTGATGTCTGATGATTCTACAGAGAAAATTCCTAGAACTGTGGCACATAGTAGGCACTTAAACAAGGCCAGTTTAACAATCAGCGTCTGCAGTGGCAGCATTTCCTACTTGATGTTCAGAACACAAATCCTGAGTCTGCTTTCCCTTTATGTCTTGTTTCTTAGTCACTCCTCTGTATTGTCATAGTTAGGTACTACCATGGGCAGCAGCTTTGTTCTAGCTCTATTTTTTTTTTCTTCACACAATCAAGGATCCTAGAACTGAGATTTAAAATATAAAAAAGGATCTGTTAGCTTATCAGCCAATAGACAAAGTTTTCTTTTGCTTTTTAAGAGGAGGAAGGAATTATTCTCCCCTAGTCCAGTTGAATTCTGCATTGGTACATTTACTGCCTGTCTCCTTCCTTCTGAGGACTTATGGAGAATTGCTGCCAAGATCAGCCTTCACTGGATGTGGCATTTGGACACTTAAACCTCCTATTTCTGATACCCTGGGAAGACAGTTGTGAGACCCCTAAGTAGTCAAAATGGCATCAAAGACTCATGCCAACCCCTGCCCTGTACTGACACCAATAGGGTCTGTACTTTAACAGTACAATTAGATGGACATATCCCTCAACATATCCCAGTAGGAGTCCAGATTGCTTAGTCCTCCTCCACCAGCTCTCCTTAGGTTCCCAAGGTTTCTCCATCTCTTCCCTACTCCACCTAACCCCACCAATGAGGTACCCAAAGGAAAGATGAAACCTTGTAGCAGGAGACTCCTGTTCCATCTTGTTGTCAGCCCCAAACCATGGGGACTGGAAATGCTCACTGCTGGTCCCCACCTTGCTTTGGATAAATAAGACTCTGCTCCTCTTTGGGCATTATCCCTGTCTCTACTCAGCCATAAGTGTTCAAGTAAGAGCAGGTTTTGGTCCCTTTCTTGAAAAAAACTTGTGAAACTAAATCGTTTTTATATGACACATTATTTTGACATATTTCCCCATCAGTGTTCTTCAGGATTTCTCTCTTGAATGACTTGTCATAATTACAAACATTATATAACAAAAACAAAAATAATTTAGGCCAGGCGCAATGGCTCACACCTGTAATCCTAGCACTTTGGGAGCCTGAGGTGGGAGGATCACTTGAGGCCAGGAATTCAAAACCAGCCTGTGCAACATAGCAAGACCCCATCTTTACAAATAATTTAAAAATTAACTGGGTGTGGGCAACATAGCAAGACCTCATCTCTACAAAAAAATTTAAAAATTAACTGGGTGTGGTGGCACATGCCTGTTTTCCTAGCTGCTTGGAAGGTTGAGGCAGGAGGATTGCTTGAGCCCAGGAGTTGGAAATTACAGTGAACTATGATTGCACCACTGAGCCACCATGCTCAGTCTCAGGAGGGGATTCTTATATGCACCTGTGATTAGGAACTACTGCCTCACAGGATCCCAGGTGCTCTATCCTATACTAGGACCTCAGAGAGATACATAATCTCTGGAAGGGAGCACCAAACAGGTGCTATTCCCAACAATTTGGGGACAGCATATATTCTTTCCAGTCCCAAATTTTATCATAAAATACAGGCAAGTTTAGAGAATACGCCAGTGAATATCCTTATACCCATGACATCTAGATTCTGCCATTAATATTTTACTGTATTTGCTTTGTGATATATCTATGCATCTATTCATCCCTCTATCCATACATTAATCCATCTTATTTTTGATACATTTGAAAGTAAATTGTAGACATCAGTACATTTCCCTCTAAATACTCCAGCATACAGATCAATTCTTGTTTCAATACTTGTTTTTTATTCCATTTGGGGTAAAATTCATATTAAACAAAATGCACAAATCTTAAGTATGCATTGTGTAACCCAATGCATACACCTTTGTAATTTAAACTGCTATCAAGATACAGAACATTGCCATGTCCCCAGGAAGTTCCCTCACGTGGCTTCCCAATCAATCCCCTCTCCTACTTCCCAGAGGCAGCCACTGTTCTGAATTTTTTCCACCATAGATTAGTTTTGCCTGTTCTAGAACTTCCATGTCTTACTGGAGTCATATAGTATGTACTTTTTTGTTTAAAGCTTCTTTCACTCAGCATGATGTTTTTGAAATTTATTCTTATTGCATGTATTCATAGCTCATTTCTTGTTATTGCTGGGTTGTATTCCACTTTATGAATATACCAGTTTCGTTTTCCACTTTTATATTATTATAGTATCATGCATTCTTGAGAAAGAATCATTGGTATCAGATTGCATTTGTGAGAGATATTGCTATCCTATACTGAGATCTGTCTTGTTCAAAGGAAATATACCACACACAGTTACCTTCCTCTTGGATTTTAAGTCTTAGAATATTGATGGGTTGTGATATGTGGAACACAAACTCTTGAAGACAATTGAAAGAATGGAGGAGATAGAATACTTTCAATAGTATTGAGTTTATTTGTACATTTTTAAAGAAAACCTCACTCTCCCATGTGCCCTATTTTTATTTTTATTTATTTATTTAGACAGAGTCTCACTCTGTCACCTGGGCTAGAGTGCAGTGACATCAGCCTAGCTCACAGCAACCTCAAACTCCTGGGCTCAAGCGATCCTTCTGCCTCAGTCTCCTGAGTAGCTGGGACTATAGGCGTGTGCCACTATGCCTGGCTAATTTTTTCTGTATATTTTTAGTTGTCCAGCTAATTTCTTTCTATTTTCAGTAGAGACGGGGGTCTCACTCTTGCTCAGGCTGGCCTAGAATCCTGAGTTCAAACGATCTGCCTGCCTCGGCTTCCCAGAGTGCTAGGATTACAGGTGTGAGCCACCATGCCAGGCTATTTTTTTTTTTTTTTTTTTTTTTTTTGTATTTTTAGAAGACACAGAGTCTACGGGACTAGGCTGGTCTTGAACTCCTGAATTCAAGCAATCCTCCCTCCTCCGCCTCCTAGAGTGCTAGGATTACAGGTTGAGTCACCGTGTACAGCCTGTCCTATTCTAATTTCTATAACCATATTTTATTATAATTAACTTCTTATATGTTTGCCTGTCTAATTTCTGAAAGCTCCTTGATGGCAGAGACTGTCTCCTTGGTATCTCCAGCACACAGCAGAACCTGGCACATTGTAGGTTTCAGTAAATGTTTCACAAATGAATGGAAAAAAGCATCCATTGAATGACTACTTAGGCTTTAGCTTCAATACTTCTCTACATAATTTAGGTAATATTTCCTCACACTTGCTTATTTATGAGTGTGGAATATTTCAAATGTTGTTTTAGTGATATGTGCTTTGGTTTCTAACTAGACTCTGGAAA
Organism: Lepilemur ruficaudatus; assembly: GCA_963574885.1. Taxonomy (NCBI): domain Eukaryota; kingdom Metazoa; phylum Chordata; class Mammalia; order Primates; family Lepilemuridae; genus Lepilemur; species Lepilemur ruficaudatus. Next base: position 26,816 of record CAUYRT010069897.1, read on the forward strand.
TCCAAGGCAGGGGCAAGGATGCGTCTTTTGTTTCCCTCAAAAGAGAGGTGTAGGGGAATACTGTAAAACAGAATTGGTATCAGCTGAACTCTCATTGAATGAAAGTTTATATTTGAATGATAGAACTCTAAGTTCCAGTAGGTGTCCAGATCATAGAGTCCTACCTCCTCGTTCTTCAAAAAGACGAAGAGCGCCAGAGGATGCAGAATACTTTTTTTATCTGGGATCTCCAGGACCCAGTACACTGCCTGGCAGTAGTTGGAATTCAATAAATATTCAGCAGAAAAACAGGAGAGAAGGCAGGGAGGAAAGAGATTGGAGGAGGGAACTGAAGCTTAGAGTTGTAAAATGATGTTGCCAAACCTGATAGCAGAACCCAGACCTCTTCTTTTTCAGCTCAGCTCTGTTTCCACTGGATTGTTTGAATTTTTAACATTACTAATGCCAAAAATGGCATCTACTTTCCTGTTATTGATGGCAACTTAATTATGAAAGCAGTTGCTTTGCTTCCCTCCAGCTGCTGCCTCCAAGTACCTGAAACGCCAGTGCTCCAGCTGTCTTGACTGAGAGGCCTAGTTTGCAAGAAAACAAGACAAAATACTTTGCTGCCTTAATTCTAGTGGGAATTTAATTTAATTAGCATCTGATTTACACAATGCACTTCTGACAGCTGTGTTTGCGGCATCTCTGTGGAAGCAAGAAATTACCATCCATTGAAATCATCATCAAAGCTTGTTTATCATCCTGCCACATCTTTCCAGGCTTCAGCGCTGGGGACTTCTGTGTGTTTATTGCACACTCCCGGGAGGTTACAGCAAATAATACTCAAGTGCCCAAGATTTGTGCAGTGTTTAGTGCAGGCTTGTTGCAGGGACTTAATAGGATGAATCTGAAAATGAGGCTTTGGAGGTTTGATCAAAGGACAGGTGTCTTTTAATGTTGGGTTTTAAGGAACATTCAGGATAGCAAATGAAAGAACGCTTACCACCTGGACGAAAGGAGCACTGAGCAGTGGCATTTGGGGCTCGTGCAGTCACTCTGCTCATCACGGCTCAGGAAGGATGTCAGTGGTTTGGGATGGACTCTCACTGGGGCCTCTTCTTAAGATCCTGAAGTTGGACTAGGGCAACTATGGGGTTGATTGCAGGGTCCTAGCCATGTCTGCAGTGCCTGGCACGTAATAGATAATTGTTGAACAAAGGAATGAATGGATGAGATCAGATATGATTGAACTGGCTGCAGAGTTTTTAAGCCTTGTCCAGTCATTCACTATCCCCCAAATCCATTATCTGAAGAATGGTGAACATGACTTTACAAATCAATTAGAATACCAGGAGTGGGCATAGTAGATGAAAGACGTCCTAATCTGTCTCAAGAGTGCGAGGGAAGGTTTCAAAGGAGAGTTGGCATTAGAGCTGAGTGTTGAATGGTACAAACATTTTACTGGAGACAAATGTTTTAATAAGAAGAGAGAAGTGGAAATCGCAAGGACAGAAAATTATGTTAACAGAGCATGAAATAAGATATTTTTGAGGAGCAGGGAGCTTGGCTCATAGAGACAGCAAAGGAAAGATAAGTTAGGCCTAGACCATGAGAGATTTTGAAAAGTTTAAAATTTTATTCTGCAACAATGTGGGACCTTTGAAGGTTTTTGAGAAGGGGAGTGACCTTATTATCTTCATGGTTTGGAAGAAAAACCTCCCGCATGGAGGTAAAGAATAGACAGGCAGAGAGGGGGAGACTTTTCATGTCCTTGCTAGTTAGAGAGATTTTCAGTGTTCTCACCAGTAAAAGCAACAATCAAGAAATAGGTCCGTCAGTGAAGCCTGGACACAGGACGGTTGACACAAAAGTGAGTTTCAGAGATGCCATAAAGACTGAACTGTCAGGATTTAGCAATGGATAGATTGATAGTTGCGAGTCAGGCTTGCCCCTAAAGTACTGAAGTTTCCAGCTTGGCTGACAGCAAGAATGGTGATGCTATTAAAAAGAGAGAAGAATCTAGAGGAGATGCTGGTAAAAATAAAAAATATTTCCCACTTTAGCATGTCATTTATACACGTGGCAAATGTCCATTTTCTTCGTACCATTCCAGCTTTATAGAATAAGCATGTTAGAATTAAAAGCCCTTTTATAGATGATCTAGTTTAGTGTTTCTCAAAGTAGGTTCTTCAGACTGCTAATTCTGGAAATGTTCCATGCACACGTGCTTTTATGGCCAAATACACTGGGAAACTTTGTGTCCTCTGTCTTCCTTTCAGAGCGTAACGAGTCACTTTAGTGTATTAACAGTGAAAACTCTGCAGCAACAAAATGTTTTTCATCTTATTTAACCACCCTCCTCCAAAAAATTAAGTTTCTCATATCCTCCTTTTTTTTGGAGACAGGGTCTTACTCTGTCATCCAGGTTGTAGTGTGATGGCACAATGACGGCTCACTGCAGCCTCACGCTCCCAGGCTCAGAGATCCTCCCACTTCAGACTCCCAAGTAGCTGGGACTACAGGTGCACACCACTACTAATTAGCACCGGCTAATTTTTACATTTTTTGTAGAGATGGGGTCTCGAACATGTGGCCTCCAGTGATCCTCCCATCTCGGCCTCCCAATATCCTTCTTTTTTATATAAAACTTATTGATATTCTGAAGAACATACTTTGGGTAAAGCTAATTTAGTCCAAGCTCCTCATTTCATAGATTAAAAAGCCAAATCCAGAGGTAATAAATTTTTCTGAACTTATATAACTTTTTAGTGTTGGCGTCAGGACTAGAATCTAATTTTCATGACTCCTTATCCACTGCTCTTCCTACCTCCTGGGCTTCCAGTTACTATGAAGATGATCTGCATCTCTTCCCTAAATTAGAATCAGCTGGAGGGTTTAAGACTCCTTTTGTCCCATCCTGCCCTCTTCCCAGGCTTGTACCCCAGGCAGGAGGCTCCTTCAGCCCCCAAGGTTGGTGAAGAGCTTCACTTCTCTTTCTGCCTTCCCTTCCTACCTTTCTAGAGGAAAGATAAAACTAGTTGCTGGGTGTTTGGGGACCAGATGAGAGGAAACCTTTCTGTTTCACTCTGACCTGGGATAAGAGTTCTAATCTACCCCTTTGAGAGATGACATCTCTTCCTTTCAAAAGGAAGAACATCCCTCGTCCATCTTCTTGGCCTTATCGCTGCCTGTGCAAATCCTCTCTCATTGTTGATACTGTCTTCCTCCTTCACATGGAGTCTGATCCCAGCAGCCTAGGACTTGACTATGATGGGCCTTTCTGCCCCCAGCTGCTGGGCAAGCTCCCTTGGCTTGGCTGCCCGTGGTGTGGAATTGTGTCTTGACAAGGTCTGGCTTGAGTGAGGCAGCAGCTCGGGCAGTATGTGGGTTTCCCATACGATGACAGACCGTCTCAGTAGACAGCAGCTAAGTCGAACCTGCTCTATCTGTGTATAAATAGGGGGTTGAATAGAACATATTTCATTTTCTGTAAAATCATACTTCTAGTGGCAATTAAAGGAGAGAAGAACACAGGAACGATCTTCGGCATACGTTCCCACTGCACAGTTTTCCCAGGCAAGTTGAGGAGACCAAAGGGAGAAAGGCAACACTGACCATGCAGCGGGATAGGGCTGGGAACTGCTCCTTCACACGCAGGACCCAGGCGATTCTTGCCCTTCTTAGGGAGGTCGGTTTTCTATTATCCCCACTGTGAAGCCTAATGCTTGGCCTGTGTATGGCCACTCAGATAATGACTGGGGACACTGGATTTAAAATCCAGGTTTCCTGGCTCTTGAATATTCACTGTGCTTTCCCTTTAAATTCCAAGACATGTTTCCTTCCCGGATTCCAAGCACTGACTGTCCGACTCTGGTGAAACTGCCGGGCCTGTCTTTCATCAGCTCATTGTCCCTCTGCCAGCTGGGCGGAAGGTTTGTAGTTCTCAGCTGTGCAGATCCATGCGATTGCAGTTAATCCGCGGACAGAGTGAACGCAGGCCCAGGTACTTCTTCGTAAATATTATGATGTTGGACGTCATTTGCTGAGCCGCAGGGAGCCAAGGTGAAATGTTTTTGCGTGAGAATGGAAGAGTTTGAGCATGTTTAAAGCTGGAACATATAAAATAACATGAAGCAGAGAAAAGGGCTGTCCTGCACGTTGCGTAATGGTGATACTGGCCGACTAGCCAGGTAGCAACTAACTACATATGGTAGTGGCACTTTGCAAATGTACGTTGGATACCAGCTGCATCAGTCAGGGTGGAGAAACAGAATTAAAGAGATTTATTTCAAGGGATGGGCTCACATACTCGTGGGGGCTGGCAAGTCTGAAATGCTTAGGCCAGGCCAGCAGGCTAGAAACCCACACAAGATCTGATGCTATAGTCTTGAGCCAGAATTTCTTCCTCTCCAGAAAAACTCTGTTGTGCTCCTAAAGGCCTTCACCTGATTGGATGAGGCCCACCCACATTATCTAGAATCATCTTCTTTACTTAAAGTCAACTGATTGCAGATGTTAACTACATCTACATAATACTTCCACAGCAATACCTATATTAATGTTTTATTAAATAACTGAGTCTAGAGCCTAGCCAAGTTGACACATAAAACTAACCATCACATTAGCCAAGGAGGAAAAATTGATATTTTGATCAGTTGCTTAAAATTAGAATTAATTTTTTTTTTTGAGACAAAGTCTTGCTCTGTCACCTGGGTAGAGTGCAGTGGCATCATCATAGCTCACTGCAGCCTCACACTCCTGGCCTCAAGGGATCCCCCTCCCTCAGCCTCCCAAGTGGCTGCAACTACAGGCACATGCCACCATGCCTGGCTAATTTTTTTTATTTTTGGTAGAGATGGGGGTTTCACTCTTGCTCAGGCTGGTCTCGAACTCCTGAGCTCAAATGATCCACCCGCCTCAGCCTCCCAGAGTGCTAGGATTACAGGTATGAGCCACCGCACCCAGGTTAGAATTAATAATTTTATACATAAAGTTTCAAGAACTACCTTCTTACAATTTGGAGATAAAGAGGTGGGTTCTCCCATCATCAACACATTCTTGGGAGCCACCTTGCTCTTGGGGGTCATCTTCCTCTATCACTGAAACTAATTTTTTTCCCCGAGACAACCAAAGACCATCATGAAATACATATCTTAGAACACATTTTCTACAGAAATCCACTCAATTCTGAATAGCGTTTTGTTTCTATAACTTTGCCCTGATTTATACAGCAGGTCAGCCTGCAGGCTGAAGATGACAGAGAAAATAATATTCACTTCCACTTTCAATGAATCACGAGTGATTCATTGGAGGTCCTTCATCTTCTTTTTCTCAGTAAAATCATTGCCCTCCCAAATTAAAATCAGATTGATATGACCATGCCATTCCTTTCTTGTCCCCAGCTTGAATGAGAATTTACAAGGAAAATTTTCCCTAAAGAGCTTTTCACCACTTTTGCCCTCTTTTGCCTAAAAAGCTGATGACTGTGTTTGCTGGCTCTTGACAAACCTGTGTAAAGGAGCTGAGAATAAAAATGGTTAAAGGCGTGTTTGGCTTCATTTTGCTGGTATAGGAAATAATTACATAATTTGCTGGTATAGGAAATATACCAGAAATATAGGAAATATACCATAATTACAATAATTTGCTGGTATAGGAAATAATTACATCTTGCAGTTGGAGGCAGTGCAATTTGGCAGAGGATGGAAACTTTTACAGGGATAATTGAAGGGCATCATTACCAAAAAGCTGCAAAGATGAAAAAGACCCACGCAGTTCTTGGCAGGACTGCTCACTCAGGGAAAGACATTGGGATGATTTACGTATGAAGATAAAGGGTAGATGCCTGAGCACATTTGCCAAAGAGCTTCTCTGATCACTGCCGACTTCTGAATTTCTGCTCTGAAGGTTAAGGTTTGTGGGACACTATCATTAGAAGGAGAAATAATAAAATTAACTTTCATTTACCTATATGACACCTGATGAAGTAGGGTCATAATACATAACCAAAAACATCAAGAACCAGAAAATTATTTAAATTTGATTTATTAAGTCAAAAGACTTTTTGCTACATAATTTTGGGGATATTTTTGGCTTGGCAAGCATCTAGGGCTTATATATTTCTGGAAGAGGAAGTGAGTTACCCCTTTCCCAATATATTACTGAATCTTGGAAGATGCCAGATAGAGCTGGACAATATGTTTTCTCCACATATTGTTTGGCATCCCTAAATTCACAAGGGGCAGAGATGCCTCCTAGGAGGAAAAAGAGTAGGACTTCAAGTCCTTCTCCAAGGTTCAAAGATATAAAAATGAGTTAGGACGGACTGGGATGACACTGACCAAGGCTAGGTGGCATGAAATGATAATAAAGGCCAAGCCAGGAGCAGTGGTGCACCTGTAGTCCCAGCTACTTAGGATGCTGAGGCAGGAGGAGTTTGAGGCTGCAGTGAGCTATGATGACACCACTGCACTACAGCCTGAGCAACAGAATGAGACTCTGTCTCAGAAAAAAAATATCAATTCCAACTTCTCTTTCTCTTAGAGCTATTATTTCAGTAATATGTGGCTACATAACAAACCACTCCAAAACTTACAACAACGAGTTATTATTCCTCATGATTCTGTGGGTTGACTGGACTCAGCTGCACGGTTCATCTGTTCTATGTAGGGCAGCAGAATGTTACCCATGTGACTGCATTTGGCTGGGAGGTTGGCTGAGGCTAAAATGTGTAGGATGGTCTTTCATTCTTGGGGACCTCCTCTATATGGCCTCTGATCACTCAGAAGTCTAGCCCAAGCCTCCCTACAACATGGAGCTTTCCAGGAGGACAAACCCCAAAGTGCAAGTGTTTCTCCTCAGGCCTTTGCATCCATCACATTTGCCATCTTGTTGTCCAAAGCAGGTTACACAGCCAAGCCCGGAGTCAACCTGGGTGGGATTGTACAAGGGCATGAATTCCAGAAGGCATGATTCTTTGGGGACCACCCATATAACAGTCTATCTTGGCCATTAATTAAATATTAACAATGAATATTCACTGTTTTAAAAGTGTTTTCATAGATTCAAAGAATGTCACAAAAAAGTGTTTTCACATTTCTCATTTTGCTTAACAATAACCCTTGAAGGGCCAGGCACAGTGGCTCATGCCTATAATCCTAGCACTCTGGGAGGCCGAGGCAGGTGGATGGCCAGGAGTTCGAAACCAGCCTGAGCAAGAGTGAGACCCTGTCTCAACTAAAAATAGAAAGAAATTAATTGGACAACTAAAAATATATATAGAAAAAATTAGCCAGGCATGGTGGCGCATGCCTGTAGTCCCAGCTACTTGGGAGGCTGAGGCAGAAGGATCACTTGAGCCCACGAGTTTGAGGTTGCTGTGAGCTAGG
>CAUYRT010069899.1:0-16804 GCA_963574885.1 Lepilemur ruficaudatus
TGAAGCAAGTTCAGCATCTCCAATTTGAAAACTGTTGATGAATTATGTTTCCCTTATATGCAGAGAGACCTAGATTGACTTTGGATGTTTAGTCATTTGATTTCATCATCTGTGTCTGGAATCTATAATGGGCAAGGGAATCAAATGTAATTAAATGGGCAAATAATCTCCAATAGCCAATACTCCTACATTGTTCTATGTGCTTTGCTCTAGACTTTTTATCTGGGCTTTATCTCTAATAAGCTCCCCAGAAGGACAGTGAAGGTTTTTGTTAAGGTTTTTGTGTCTGTGTGGATAGCAACTATCAGTTGATCTGGGGCACCGGGACCAAGCTAATTATAAAGCCAGGTAAGACTCAGAGATGTGACTGTGAGACACTAGTTGAATAATGCACGAAGCGGAGCATACAAATTATATTTTTAAGAACAGGCCAGCCTGCTGGAGACAATGCACTCTACCCAAGTGGGGTCTTCACTCCCAGCGAGAAGCGATGTCAGCCACCAACTCTTTTGTTTGGTCTAGTTGCTTCCAGAATGAATAATACCTAACTAGCCCTCTAAGAGAGCAGAGCCAGGTTGTTAGGGAATGTCTAATTCCCTCCGATACGGTTAGAATTCTTTCCTAAGGATAGAAACAGCCTCATTCCATTGGAAAAGCAAATTCAAAGAAAAGGGAAAGGGCCACAGTCAAAGACTGAAATTTTCAAAGGTGAAAAATAGCATTCATGCAGCTTTCCTGACATCCTTGCCCAGGTTGCTGTCCCAGGAGAGCAGATGCCTGCAGAGCTCCCAGTCACTTGCTGGAATCTCCCAGGGTTTTGGGCATTAGCACAAATGTAACTTAAAAGGCAGCCCCAGGGCATCTCAGGGGAATATGAAGGTTGGAGGGATACATGGAAAGTCAGCTTTTGCAGCTGTGGGACTGAGCTCACCCCATCCTGCCATGCCCACCCCTCCCACCCCCACCGAGGGTTAGTGTAAGGCTCTGAAGGACTGTGTGAATTATGGGGGCTCTGCAAACAAGCTCATCTTTGGGACTGGCACTCTGCTTTCTGTCAAGCCAAGTACGTGAGTAGTGGGCTTTGTCAGGTGGACTCTGTTCACGGCAAGCGAGAGGTTACAGCCAACCTTTGGGGAAAAGGAGGGCTGAAGGTTGACTTTGTTCCGAGCTGTCATCCCCCATCTGCCCATGATATGGCAAGCTCTCAGAATTTCCCATTCTCCTGGATGGCACACCACAGTCAGGGCAGGGAAAACGTGATAATTTTAAGATAAAACCCAAAGAAAAAAGACTATCATGGGGAAAATGTTCTCACTCAAATGCTGCAGTCTTTCTGCTTCTGTGAACCCAATCTCCTGGGCATTTATCAGCTCTGGTCATACCCTTACCTGTGTGGATACAACCTCTGATAACCTACTTACCTGGTATAAGCACCTTCTTCTATAGGCCATGTTTTATTTTTCTTCCAAAAGAGACTCTAGAGCCACACTTAAGAAGAGTGCTGAGAAGTCAGGCAAAACTAACTCCCCATGGTAAGGAAGGGGAAAAAGGAGGCTTAGGGTAGTTAGCTCAGTGCGAGAACTGTGATCCATGCAACACCTTCCTCTATTTCCTACATTTGCTTCCCTTTTCCTTTCCCTAGAATAAGTGCTTTTTGTTTGTTCTGGATACCTACTGCTCCCAGCCCGAGAGGAGAGAAATAAAATCAGCTTTGAACTCTTCCTCTTCAAATATGAAGAATCAACAACTCCTAATCATTTTGGGGATGAGATCAAGTCTCCTTGTCTCTCCAAGCTTAAAAATCTATTACTTAAGCTCTACTTGTAACCAAGAAAGTCAGGACCTGGTATCGCCATCTGGGATGCTCACTCCTCTCTCTTTTCTCCAAAAAAGCCCAGCCCAGCCAACGCACAGCTTTGTGACAAAGGGGCTCTCGCATGCCCTCATCTTGCCTTTAGGATGCAATCTTCTTTATAACAGAAAGTGTTCACTTCTTCTGTTTATTTCAGGGCTGGACTTTCTTAAGGTTGTCAGAGATGGTATGTCATTACTCTCTATCCCTTCCTGGCTGAAACTACATAGGAGTCCATGGTGGAATTTCCTGGGGAAAAAATAGGACTGTTTGACTTTTGTTACACTTCTCTGATGAAATATTTTCTTAAGCTATCACATAGGCACTATTGCACAGTGAGAAGGCTTCAAAATAACTTGACCAGTGAGTAGGGGACAGGACCCTGGAGTTTAGGTGGAGTCTGGAAGTGAGTTCAGATGGCTCTGTAGCTGGAAATATCCCTACGGATGTAAGAATGTATCATCGTTTCAGACCCGTGTGTCCGAGGCTGAGTTCACAAATGTGACTGTGAGAGTTGTTAACAAGTTATTTGATTCAGCTTTGGCAGATTTAAGCCTAGAAATGCAAAAGGATTTTAAAGCTCATGAGTGTGGTCTTTTTAAAGGAGAAATGTTTTGCTTTATGTAGCAGAACCATTTTTTTTCTTCCTAACATAAAAAGCCAATTTCCAGAAACACAGGAAAAAAAAAAACAGAGTCTAACTGCCTCCTCGCCAGAGTGCTGTGTGTTTGGTTGTGTTTCACTAAAGCTTTCAGTAAAGGCAGGAAATGCTGTGGGAATAACAACGCCAGGGTCTTCTTTGGAAATGGAACCCGGCTGGTGGTAAAGCCCAGTAAGTGGCCATGTTCTATTTATATTTGACCAAACAAGTCCTATGAAGTTAGTGGAGATTTAATTTAATATATAAACAAATGTGCATTTTGAAAAATGACTTTTGCAAATACGTGAAATAGTCATGATTGTTGAAAATAGAGTAATAATGATAAATAGATGCAAAATGAGACCATCTCAAATCACCTTTAATATGGTAACTTGGCTCTTCTTTTTCCAGAGAGATATTGAGACCAAGAGTTATTTACAGCCACAGTACCTCTTAAATTATGTTCTGCAATGATTTGTGTGTTTACTGTGATTTTTTTCCCCATAGAATTTGTCTTGCCTTGTATTATAAATGAGAAACTATCTCATTTTAAATGCTACTAATATTTATAAGGTACCTTCTTTGTCTCTTTTGCCTGCATATATATTTATTCTAAAAGATCGAATAGAAAACCAAAACATTGTCCCATTTTGACAAATGTCCACATCTAGTCCCATACATGTCAATTTCACTGAAAACACAGCCTTACTATTCAAATGCAACGGGGGGAAAATAAACAATTCAGAGACGAATTGTCAATCCCAGATGGCCTTATAAACACCTGAAAGGAAATTCAGAGTGAAATAGAGTGACAGGCATGACGACAAGATTTTTGTTTAATGATCAGTTCTTCCATGGGGAGTAAAAGCATTTTAAACATACCTCATTGGAAAGGAGGGAAATAAGGCAGTCAGGAGCCTGGACTTCCTGGGGGTGCTCCTGGAGTGTCAGTTCCCCCACATTGCTATGGAGGGGACAACAGGCCCCATCCAAACGTCAGACCAAAAATTAATATTAAGAGGTAGATGTCATCAAGTTGACTAACTGGGTTACTAAACCCAACAACAGGTTATAACTGCAACTGTGGGTGACCAATCCAAGGAGGTTTAAGATAGGATAGCCTGTTTTTAAAGGGTTTGGCTGTGGGAAATGCTTAAAGACAAGGAAATGAGCTAGATGACTCCATAAGTTTGTTTTAGATCTAGTAAACGTTAACTTTTTTTAAGATCATGGCAAAGAGCATCTTTGGGGTGAGGGAGACAATGAGGAAGAGGAAATGGGGCTTGGTTCTTTACATGGAGAACAAGGATCCCGTCAGGATTGACGGCAATGGCATTCGGTTTCCATGTTTCCATCTCTTGGTGGTGATAGACCACATCCATGGACTGTTAAAGGAGAACATTTCCAAAAAAAAAGGGATCATTTGAGCCAAAATGAATTATCTCCATGACCCAGCTCGGGCAGGGCTATAATGAGTGTAGCAAACGTGCTTGAACTGAGGCAAAGTATCCTCAGAGTTTAGAGGCATGGCTGATTCTGAAACTTAAGGCTCAGGGCCAGGGTAAGGGAAGGGCTCTGTGATGCAGTCCCTCCCAGGTGGAAATTCAGGTGTGTGTCCGACGCAGCCCATTTCTGCTCCCATCCTGATTTGGGCTCTGAAGAGTGGATTTCTAGTTCGGTGGCTGTCTGCCAGGCATTTTTTGCCTGCAGTAACAGAATTGTGTTTGATATCAGAAAGGAGTTTGTTGAATTGTTGCTGTTATAATTCACTCTCAGTGTCAAATGAGGTCATTCAATTTCCTCTCTGCGTGTTTGCAATAAGCAGCATAAAATTCAAGCAGAACAACCAGGAGACGCAAAGAAAGATGACTGAGCAGATAATGAGGCCTGTTTATTATAGGAAAAGAGACAAAATGGGAATGTGTTAAGTCCAAGAAGGTGAAATATCCATCAAGGAATGTGTAGCTTTCCCAAAAAGAGTTAGTAGGAGTTTTTGTTATGATCCCTATCACAGTGTGAACAAAGCTCTTACAATGTCATCTTTGGAAAAGGGACACAACTTCATGTTCTCCCCAGTAAGTGCTGTTCATGGATTTTCTGATATTGACTCTCATTGAGTTAAAAGTGTTGGGAGTGTTGGGTGGGAAAGTTTCTTAGGCTCTAAGATATGTGGGTGGCCTCTGGGTCCTGGGCCCTTCTTCTCTTGCAGAGACCTGGTCCTCAGCCTTTCCACAGCTTAGTAAATACCAAATTCTCCCCTTCTAGTGCTGGGAAAGTTGCTGCCAGTTTTCTACCTAAATATCAATTATCTTTTTCCATTGTTTATCTACTGTGAGGAATAAAAAGTCGTGAAACTTTGTCCAGAATTCATTTTCAAGTCTTTCCCCCAGGCTTGTCGCCAGTGGACTTTGTTTGGACACAATATTAAGCCCAGTGTGATTTTTGGCTCCAACTAAATTGATTTTGGAAATGACCCCAGCGTACCCATGACCCCTCTCCTTCCACCCTTCATAAAAGATCTGTTTTGCTCTCTTTGGCCTCTGCTAAGGTTCCTTGCTGTGATGGCCCATGCCCTCTCATTTCCCTTGTTCCAGGGATGGGCATGAGATGACTTTTTTAGGAGCTACTTTAATGTCAGAGACAACAAAGATGGTCTGTGGCCAAGAGCTACATCTTGTGTTGAGCCTTCTCACTCTGTGCCATTTTCCGAACGCTTTTCTTCATTTAGGAGAAGTGACCATTCCATTTTATTCCTAGTACAGCAAAGAATTCATTATGAGGCCAGAAACAGGAGTTTCCTTTGGAGTATTTTTCACAGGCTAACGATAAGCTGGAAGTTTGTAGGCAGTTCAGAAATGCATCCTTGGGCCACAACTCTGTGTAGAGACGCTCTTATCAAGCAGGGTAGACAGGCAAAGCCAGAGACATTTTGACAACAGCATACTTTGTAGAGGCTCAGGGAGAAGGGCACAAAGACGTGCTAAGGAAAAACAAAACCTATGGTTAAGTGGAGAGATTTCTGAATGTTTCTACCAGGGAAGAGGATTAACAAGAAGAAACTTCCAGGGAAAACACTGAGGCCAGTCATTCAGGGTTTTTGTCATGGAGGCGATCACTGTGGGAATCAGGAAACAGGCAGTTTGTCTTTGGAAAGGGCACAAGACTCTCTGTGATTGCAAGTAAGTGCTCCTGGCCTTCCCTAATTTTGATCAACAATAGCTTCTTCCCGTGAATGATTTTTCAGTGTACCTAGGAATGCATTTGCCTTCAAGAAAGGTTTATTAAGAACTGGACCATCAATATTGAGCAGAAAGACGAAACAGTTTACTCTGTTGTAATTCAAAAGCCGACCAGACAGTCATGGCGAGCACAGACCTGGCCCTGCACTGTGCCCTGGCCTCAGTGCCTCCAGCCTGTTCTGACCACACACCCTGGCCCAGTTCCTGCCTCTAATGGCAGGAGACCAAAGCGCTAGCACAGAGAACTTCAGATGCCTTAGCTTAGGGGAACACAGAAAGGCTTGTCCAAGAGCCATTTTTAAATACATTATGGATTTCTGTTTAATGTTATTATTAATCTTAATTTATACAAGTAATACATTAAAATATCTCACTGTAGATCATTTAGATTACAAATAGAGCCAACATTCACCTTGACCCATTCCTTCAATATCAGCTTCCTCCCCAAAAGTAACCACTGAGACTGGTTTGCTGTATTGTGATGAGTTTGTCTGTGGAGTATGTTGATGTGAAATCCTGTCTTCACCTAAGGAATCTTAAGCAGCAAAGGGCTCAAGGGCTCAGACTACAGTCTGCAGGATTTCAACTAGATATAAGGAACAGTTGCTTGCTCTTCAAAACTAGGAGCTCTTAAAAGCAAGGCAGGTCTTTGGTCAGAAAACACCTTGGCTGAAGACAGGAGGACAGACTAGATGACCTCTGACAGACTAGCCAGGACTCTGAGGGATGGTCCAGTCCACAGCAAGCCTCAGTAATGCCCTTCTCTTTTGCCTATTGTCTGGTGGTTGTTATAGTCTGAGCTTTTGTCAGAGCTGCCCCTATGCTGTGAGTGATCTGATTTTCTCAGCATCCTTCGGGGTTTTTGCAAACAAAGGAAACTCTGTGTGTACTCTAGTGTTGGGAGTTACCAACTCATTTTCGGGAAGGGCACCAAACTCCTGGTCACACCAAGTAAGTTCTTCCTTCTGGCTAATTATTCTTCCCAAGAAGCCCATCTTCCATCATGCAGAAGCTGTCAAAACACAGGTGGTGTTTTCTTTGCTTGGTTTGTGTTGGGTGGTTCATGATATCAGTGGAAAACAAGGTTATTAATGCATATATTCCCTGGGGTATTGTACTTGGGCTTTTAATATCCATCTCTCCCTGGGAAACTATGTGAACCTCCACAAGGAGGAAGGTCCAAGCAAAGTAAGGGGGGGAAAGGTAGGAATTGGATGAAAATGGACAAAAGACCTGCAGGAATACAAACAAGACAGGATCCCAGGAGACGGAGCAGTAGCCACTTGGAGTGAATTTCCCAGGAGGCGCTCCTGCCAAGGCCCGTTCTTTCGAGGAAAATTACAGCAAATGGAATCAGGCTGGGGAGGTGCTAGTTATCAGTATTCCTCCCACATTATAACCTAATTACAAGGAGGTTGTTTTGGCCATGGGCAGTCATCTCAGGTTTTGTTTTCCTGCTTGCCTTGCCCACCTCTACCTGTCTTCCTAGAGGCCCCAGTCAAGGTTATTGCAATAGCACTGCACACTGTGTACCGCCGGTGCACGCAAATTAACCTTTGGGGATGGGACTGCGCTCACTGTGAAGCCAAGTAAGTTGTGTTCTTCTTCACCTGGGCCTTCAGGGGCAATCAATCAAATCATTAGTTTGAAAACTACTTTAATCCTGTGCATCTGCTTGGGCTCTTTATTAATGTTATTTCCCCAGGCCAAAAAGAGTTGGTTCTCTTCTCTGCTTGAAAATGAGATGTGAGTGCATGCATACACACACATGCACTCTTGCTCCAGCTCATGCTGAGGGGTTCTCAGGAGCATAGACAACACTTGGAAAGAAATAGAGACACAAACAATAATTGAGCCAGTGAGGATGCCAGAAGGACCTCCAAGGGACTCAGCATCCACCACCCTGGCCCGGGCTTCCTAGCCGGCTTCTTGGCCAGATGGGATGTGCTCCAGCTCTGTCGGATGGTCTAGGGTGGGAAACTCCTCTGCCTCCTTCTGTAATCAATTCCAAAATTTAGCAACCCTTGCTGCCAGAAAGCACTTTCTCACTTCTAACTTTGATTCCTCTGCTGCAATTTAAATCTGTTTGAAAAGAACCACTAGAACTCTGTGCATCTAGTTCTGGTGGTTCTTTTCATTGAGAATAAAATATCTGCCGTAGAGTGTGAGGCTGAGCACTGAGGCCACTTCTGCAGCCATCATGTCCCCTCTGGACATTTTGAGCTTAAGTAATTATGGATTAGGCAGTATAGCATGAGCTTTGGGGACAGAAAAACCTGAATTCAAGTCCTTGCTGTGTGACCACAGTCCAGTTACTGAAACTCTCTGAGCCTCAGTTTCCCCATCTATAAAATGAAAGTAAAAATATACCTACCTTGTTGAGTTATTGTAAGGATCAAATGAAATAATACAGCTAAAGTATTTAGCATAGTGCTGAGAACATAAAAAAAATCTCATTAAACCCTAGCTATTAATAATAATGATAAACATCATCTCTAACGCACAGTAGAGCTTTTGTTTAGCCCCTCGGGCTCTTCTGTCAAGGCTCTGTCATGCATCAGGAGCAGAGCTGGAATCGGGGGAAGGGTGGAGAATGTCAGCCTGTTCTATGAAATTCTTCACCTGGGATTTGAAAGTGGAAATAGAAAGAATCCTGCCTAATTTGAATACAAAATCATCCAAGTGTCAGAGGTAGGGGCAGATTTCTGCAGAGAGCTGCGTGGCTGGGACTCTCCGGACTCCACGCAAACCCCTGGAGCACAGGTGCAGTTCACACCACAGCAGGGCAGAAACTGAAACCTCGTACTGCCCCATCAGCAAGCTGACCCCAGTGTGACACCCTCCAAAGTAGCCTGAGCCCTTCCCATGAGATGGGCTCCCCGTGTGGAAAGACAGTGATGGAAGGAAGATGGAAGCTTCACGGGGAAGGGCCTTCTACTCTTCAGGGTAATGCAGCTCGCAAGAGATATGACTCCTAAAAGGAGCCACTAAATGAAACTCTCAGACCTGGAGGTGGAGGATCAGTAATGTTTGTGGAGGCAAAAGCGGGCAGTTTATTTCAAAGAAAGGAGGTTGAAGGTAAGGTAGGAGTTGAGTCACATCTAAATCCGGGAAAGGAAGCAATAGAAGATGGAGGGGCTCACGCTTCAGCTCCACCAGGATTCAGACCACAGGACGTGGCTAATACTGCAAGAAGAGAGTTAGGTTAGTGCTAAAACCTTCCTAATAGGTTTTTGAACAGTGAAAATGAGCTGTCAGGAGTAGTTGCCAGGGCACTTTCTCTGGAGGGGTTTTGAAAGGAGATAGACACCCTGCTATCAGGGGTGATTGCAGTGCAGCCCTGCCTCAAGGCAGGAGGAGAAATGAGAGCCTCTTTAAGCCTCTCCCGAGCCCCCAAAGCCTCTCTCCATGAAAAGACTCGGGCTCATTAATGCAGAGCTGCATCCTGTGGGATACAGGGGGTTGCAGGGTTAAGTTTTGGAACCTCTGCCTGCTTGGTCCCAAACTCCCTTTGTTCTCAGGACTTGACAAATGGGCTGGCTTTTTCACTCTGAAGCCAAAAACACAGGTTCTGAGTCCTGGGTTGTTAGGGTGTTGAGATGCCCTGGCATGTGGGGAGGAAGCTCTAGGGGGTTTTTGCTGAGCCCAGAAGCACTGTGGGAATAACTATGCCCAGAATATGATCTTCGGTTCCGGAACCAGATTGTCTGTGCTGCCCTGTAAGTACAGTTATGTGGGGAAAGGAGATGCATCCAATGTTCAGCATGGGGATAAACTGGAGGGGCTTGAGGCCAGGGGTCCACTGTGACCTCAGGAGCAGTGACGAAGAGGGAGGTAGAGAGGAAGTATGGAACAGAACCATTAGTTCAATAAGGAGTGGAGGGGCTCACTTATAAAGGGAGAAAAAGCACAAACCTGTATGAATTACACTGGAGGAAATACGTGGAAAGTTCCCTTCTCAGGAGAGCTTTGTGTGGGGGAGAGCTGAGCTGGCAGGTTTTTGATGCTGAGATAATCACTGTGGGGAAGGACAAGGCTTCTCCTTTATCTTTGGGAAGGGGACAAGGCTCCTTGTCAAGCCAAGTAAGTGGCATATAATTTAAATTGTGTGTTGAATATGATTATCTCCAAGAGGAAAACCTGCTGTCTTTTCCATGGGGGCCTCCTTGGGTCAGAAGGACATTAAAGGGGTTGAGCAGACCAAGGACTAGGACCTCGTCACCTTGTTCATCCCTGAAGGGGCTCTGGAAGGTATGGAGAGGAACAAACCCACCAGGACCCCACCAATAACCTGGCCTTGGGAACCGTCCACTCTGTCAGACTTCCAATAAGTAAAACCTCTGATGGCGAGATCTTCCTCAGAAGGAGACTCTAACACAGTTATACCCATTCAACAGATTTAAAAACTGAGTAAGGAAAGGCCAGTGATTAATGCTTTTTGAACAGGAACAGAACCCAAGGATCCTGAAATAGTTTTTCCACTAGACTCACGAGTCTAGAACACCAGTTATTTAAATGAGAGGGTAGCAGTTGTGATCCGCTGTTTTTTGAGCTGCAGTGGTGTTGAGGACTAGATGGAGTCTTAGGCAAACTCCCAGCCTGGTGGATTCTACCACTGCAGAGTCGAGAGATGGCACCCCGGCTCCCTAAACCCCGGCGATGCTGCTCTCGGGCCCTGCTGCCCCGGAAGTGCACCTCTTGGCACACATCGTCTTCAGTGTGTTAAAAGAAGAGAAATTAGGAGAGAAGGGGGGAAAAGCTTATATCTCATATCATGCAGTTGCCTCATTTTGTAGCAAGATTGTCTCCCCATGAGCAGTTTGTCTTCATTTAGCAGCTGTCTTCTCTGGGGAAGCCATTTTGTAGAGGTGTTTGTCACAGTGTGACAACTGGCGGCTGGGGGAAATTGAATTTTGGAGCGGGGACCCAGGTTGTGGTCACCCCAGGTAAGCCTGATTCCCTGGCGCCTCGCCTGCCCTTACTTTTAACCCCTGCCTGCTAAGGATTTCTAGCTGAGACTACGAGAAACACATGTGAACGGAAGCCACTTCCCCAAACAGCAGTACCCAGAGCCATTAAGCAAAAATGAGAGATCAGTTTGGCGTTAAATAGAAACGTTTTGACATAAATAGGAATTCTCATTATTCTCCATCAGTCCCCTGTGTGAGTACCGCTATTCCCCTTATAAGGAAAAAAGTTACAGTAAGAAGTATAGCCATGATTCACGCTGTGGTGTGGGAGCGATCTGTGGATTTGGGGGAGGAGGATTAGAAATGTGTTCAGGCAGATTGGATGTGTTTTCGACAGGATATGTAACACAGTGTGAATTATAACCAGGGAGGAAAGCTTATCTTCGGACAGGGAACCAAGTTATCTGTGAAGCCCAGTAAGTATAAAATGTATCCCTGGATTAAGCAGTGTTTGTGGATTAAGGGCTGATTTAGACCCAATTATACACTGTATGAAGAGTGTTTGGCGAGGGGAATGAGTGTCAAATAGGAGGCCAGAATTCTCTCTGGCTAGGATCTGGCATCTTGGTGCAGAGTGGGCCATGTAAGGATGTCTCTGGGACTTGCTCCTGAGTATGTGTGTTGGGACTAGACTGCATGACTGGTTACTTGGAGTACTGGCTTGGATCACAGCCCCGGATTTGTACAGTAATTGGTGACAAGATTTCTAATTCCTTAACAAGCCGTCTAAGGCATGATTCTCTTTGGATGAGATTATGTCAATTTATAGAAGGAAGCAACCTTGTAAATAATAATCATTGACCAGAATAAATATGATTAGTCTCTCCCAAAGTCTGAAAATCACCTTTTAAAGTAAGTTGACGCATGAGTACTGAGGGACACTTTCTGTTTCTGAGACTTTAGGCCAAAAACGTGTACCACGTCACCTCATGGAGCAGAGAGAAATGTTCAGATCTTCCTTTCTAACAGTCTCCATTTGTGAGAAAACTGGGGCTCAGGGAAGAGACTGATCATGGCCCTACAACCAGTCTGTGGACAAACTAAGACTAGACCTTAAATCTCCAGTTTGTCAAACCTGTCAGTTTGCTCAAATCTGAAGTTTGAGGAGTCTGCAAGATTCATCTGACACATAGTTTCATGCATCGATTCTATGCCAGGCTCAGTGCTCTGACCAGGGATCCCGCAGGAAATAAACTCAATGTGATGTTGCCCTCAAGAGACTTATATTCTGGAGGGGGATCCCATTTTTATTCCCAGTTATGACAATGCACACCCTGGTCCCTCTTGGGCATGACCCTTTATCCATCCCCACTATCTTAGGAAATATTAAAATTGGTTTTTGGAGGCAGTTTTAAAGTCCTTTAGCAGATAAATCAACATAGATACTACTTTAGTCATGAGAAAGGAAATGGCCCAAAAGTCAAGTGGAAAACTAGCAATTTCCCTGATAACTGATCATTATAAAATTATTTTATCAATATGACACTAGTGGCCAAGTTAACTGGACAGTGCCAGCTCTATACCTACCTCATTTAGATTCTGCACACTCAGCCTAAGGAGGATTCCAGAATTCGGGCAGTTCTGTGGTGGTGCAGTCCAGTGATGCCCACAATAGAGGAGAAATATTCTTCGTTCTGGGCTTTGTGAGTTTTCTTAGATGAATATATCCGAATGCTGGTTTGACATTTTAAACCAGAGAGCACTTACTCTACGTATATATTGAAAACATACATCCGATGCCTAGAACTCTGTAGTGGAAAGTGGTAATAAAAGATCCCCTAAAAGAAAATGGATTGTAAAGACAAAGAAGGATTTATTTCAGATTTGTAGACAGTCAATTTGGTTACTCCAGACCAAACCTAGACTGACAGTGACACAGGCCTAATTCATAAAGCAACCACCTGCCAACTTTTACTCAGTGCCCTGCCAGCCTGGTCTATTTGATCTGGTTTTTGTTGTTGGGCATATCACAGTGTTTCTTCTGGTTCAGGCTGGCAACTGACCTTTGGATCCGGGACCCAGTTGACTGTGTTACCTGGTAGGCCACCATAATTAAATACTATTTGCACTGATTTATTAACCTATAAATGTTTTCTGTACATGTAACTTAATGGGCCTGGGGTTGAAGATGGGGAGAGACACTAACAATGCATACTGGAAAGGGTGAAGTGAGAAGGGAAATATGAATTAAGGACAAAGAAGAGAAAGAGAAGCCTTTTTGCTAAGTTCAAATAGGAGTTGATGAAAATGACTAGGGAAGAATCCATCCTAACCTAGAAGAACTGCTGAATAATGGGAGCGGATTCCAGAAAGGGAACTTCTGCTTCTGATAACATTTGCACTAGGAGCAGACCATCTGCTACAACATGCTTTTACCAGGAACTATCTTAAACCAAGTCTAGTTGGCCAGCTACATTTCTAGCCAATTCTAGCTTATTGCCACATAAGTCTTTAAACACATAGGTGCCTATTTAAGATATTTAAATGAGGCTCTATTTCTATAGCTCTCTGGTGCCCTTCCAGCAAAGCATTCCTGTAACACAGTGCTTATTATTTCTACAAGTAAGAACAAGTAAGCCCCTTGCCCTCCAAAACTGTATAAGTATTATAATTACTTGGCAGAGATTGAAGTCACCTCTATTTTATTTCTCATAACTGTGTTCATTTGTTGAGATTTGTTTAAATCCAAACTGTGTGGGCGTCTAACTGTTGGCACTGAGGTTTCCTTTCTCTTGAAATTGTCAGCAAAATATTTTGCCCATAAATAATGTTTCATCTAGACTTGCAAATGACAGCCAACACTGCAGCCTCTTTTTTCTTTTTTTCTTTTTTTTCCCCCACGAAGGGAATATGCAGGCAGGAAGCAAAAAAAGAAAAAAAGTCAAAATGTACAGTTTCGCAGTGGAGTCTGGGAGGGAATGTCAATGTGGATGTTAAAGTACATTTGGTTGTAAAATGTAGGTGCTCTGACAGATAGGCTATAGTGGTCTTGTTAGATGGTGCATATAGAAATATCTGGTTCGCTGGTGTGGTTCAGGATGTCCTTGAGAGAAGCTCAGGTCTAGTTGTAAAGCACAACCCAGACCCAGGTTGTATCTGAAAGCGAACCCATCAGATAGCGCTGGAACTAAAGGCAGAATAAGAATTTTCCTCTTAGTGAAGTCCAGCCTAGGGGAATTTTCATTTATAATTAGGAAAAGAAAAAAGTAAGGAGCATTTACTTGTCGTGTCCTTGTTTCAAATATTGTGTGCATTGAGCACAGAGGACACAGGAATGAACCCAAGCAGAAAACTAGAGAAAAGAAATCGATAAAACTACTGAAGAAACCCAGCTGCTCTTATCTTGCCTGTCTCTGATAATGAATGTGTCCCAGCACAGTCCTCACTTTGGTTCTCAGATTTCCTAGGGAATTAGCAAAGAACTGGTACGGTTGGGTCAGTCTTGGCCTTTGGCCATCTCTGGATGATACATCTCCCCTTCAGGAAGTCCCAGTGGACTTTTTGTAATGGTAGTGAACATGGTGTACAACAACAACAGATTTTACTTTGGATCTGGGACCAAAGTCAATGTAAAACCAAGTAAGTTGTAGTTGCCTACAAGAAAACGTTAACATAGTTAACTTTTATTATACTAAATTCCTCTTATCAGTTTACGTTTGAGTATACTGAGGTTTTATTTTGTGTTCTGGGTCCTCACTCATAACATTTTATTATTCCTTATTCTTATGTTGTTTGAACAGATATAAAATGTAATAAACAATTCCTGTGATTCAGTAAACATTCTGCAACTGCCAACTATGCTCTTGGGATGTTATATAAGGAAAGTATCCCAATTTAAACTGTTGCTACTTGACAAAAGAATATTTGGGTATAATTTAAAGTACCTGTGAATGTCTAGGATTTCAGAGAGAAGACATACAAATTAAAATTGTATGTATTTTTTTAAGATGAAAAGAATTAGATAGCCTTGATAATACTTTAATAACTAACATTTATTGAACACTTGCAATGTGCAAAGCCCCTTTCATATCTTAACTCATCTGACCCTCCTACCAACCCTCTGGATAGATATTATCATCCCCACTTTCATAGATGAGAAAACTGTGTGAAAGTTAAAAACAAAGCAAAGAGATTGAAATAACTACCCAAGGGCTCATAGCAGTTGAGGGACAGAGCCAGGCCCGTCCCCTAACCAAGGTCTTGACGGAGTTTGTGTAGGGAGATCTAGCACTGTGGCTCTAACAACTACAAGCTCAGCTTTGGAGCTGGAACCACAGTAACTGTAAGAGCAAGTAAGTAAAAAGGAAAATTCCACAGTAATTTTGGGCAAAATGGTAGATATATTTATGAACAATTTCACCTGGGAAGTGCGATGATGATCAGTAACTAAATTCCAAAAGTGCATTAGTGTGCATTTCTCCGTGTGCATTAGAACTGTAACCCTTCTGCCTCTCTTGTCTCCCTCACCTTCTCTTTCACCCCAAAATAGCTCTCCTCCTCAGGTACGCCTTCGCAGTGACTCATTTGTTAAGGGCACAGTCTTCATGGTCAGATAAAAACTGAACTGACTATCTGAAATTATCTCAGGTCTCTGACATAGGTGAGAGAGGACATTGCTGGACTGTATGAAGAAGAGAGAGAACTCTTTTCAAATATTTGAAGAGCTGCTATGTAGACCCGGGAAGGGGTTAGCACAGAGGCAAAATCAAAACCAGCAGGTGAAAGGAGATGTGGCCAAACCTCCTGTACAACCTGTCTGAACAAGTAGAACTGGGCTGCAGAGGAAAGGCTGCTTTGTGAAGGATGGGTCTCTTCTTCCTTGGAGAGCTTCACATTGGGTCCTTCAGGCTAACCATCAGGATGTTGCAGAAGGGATTTCTATGCCACTTTAGATATTACACTGAATAACCTCTGGGCTCCCTTTCAACTCTAAATACTAAGATCCTATGACTCAAGCCTGGAGATTTAAAAGGTGAGCTCAGATCTGCTTCTTCTTATTTTGATAGCCAAAGAAATAGCTCATCAAATTATTCATGAGCTAAAGCCGACTTGGGGTTTTTATGCCTAGAAGATGGTGGGATATGATTTCCCAGTGCAGTAAATGGGAAAATAAAAGGAGATAACAGGGAGGAAAAAAGGAAGCAGAGATAAAGGGAATGCCTGGAGGGAGGACCAAAGGTCAAATGCAGGAAGTGGGGTGATTTCGCAGAGGACAGACCTGGCCTATCAAAGTTTCCACAACCTCAGCTTTGGAAAGGGATGCCAACATAATGTCAATCCAAGTAAATGAGCAGCCTTTTATGCTGGGAAATAGGGCCAGGGGAGTGAAGTTCTTTTCAATTTAAACACTCTCAAAAGGATGTGTAATTGCTTTCTGATGGGAGGGAACTCTGAAGGTGGAAAGACTATTGTTACCACAGATCATTTGTCCCTTGAGATACAGCCTCTGAGGACTGATTGTCCAGCTCAGACTGCCAGCTGCACGAGAAAAAGCCTTAACGCCACTTAAAGACGATGGAGGTGAATTTTCAACCCTAGGCCCAAAGCAGGGGGGTAAAGAGGATGGGGAACGTCAGGGCCAGGTTCACGTAAAGGGGACGAGCACTGTGCCGACAGAGGCTCAGGACTGAGGAAGCTGTACTTTGGAAGAGGAACTCAGCTGACTGTCCGGCCTGGTGAGTGGGTCATTTTCTACTCAGGGAAACGTTACTGTGAAGAAATTGACAAGGCAGGTGAAAGAAACTAAAGAAATATGTGTGTTTCCTCTCATGGAGGACCCCTTTCCCCAGTGGACTGGGATGGAGAAGCAGAGGAAAGGCCAAGACAACTGAGAGTCCCTTTTAGGAACCCAAAAATCCAAGAGGAAAATGTGATGGTCCCCCTTAGCACATGCACGGAGTCCCAAATCACCTGCTCTGCTCCACACCAAGCACTGGGGGAAGGATATGGCTCTCCACCCAGAATGGGCAA
This sequence comes from Lepilemur ruficaudatus, assembly GCA_963574885.1. NCBI lineage: Eukaryota > Metazoa > Chordata > Mammalia > Primates > Lepilemuridae > Lepilemur > Lepilemur ruficaudatus. The sequence goes on from CAUYRT010069899.1 coordinate 16,672, forward strand.
GCCAAACTGGTGGACAGCTCTACAGGGTTTATTTTTCTTGGGTTGTGTGATTCTTGGCCATCTCCCTGTGAGAGGATCCACCGACCTGCACTCCTTTCTTATTGAGAATGACCTCTCCATGGTGCTCTGTAAA